>JAAAKG020209090.1:0-22757 GCA_010014905.2 Druon quercuslanigerum | reverse complement strand
GTTAAGGAATAGGAAGAGGGTGAATGAAAAATGTAAACCCTTAGGGGACACATTAGAAGCTTCCACTACTACTACTACTACTACTACCTATTTTGAAAAAGAATTTTCTTTATTTAGTTCTCCGATTTTAGTCTTTAAAAAATAATAATTACCCGATCGAGAGAATCATTTTTTAAACAATTTCTTCCTCTTTTTTAAAAATATTAAAATAATATTTAAATATTAAATTTTCTACATGGATCATATTAATTACAATGTTTCCTTGAAGTAGTTACTGAGAGCCTTTTTGTTTAAATCAATAATAATATCTATTATTTATTTTTAACTAAAAAAAATAAAAGCTGAAAATTTCAGAAAAATTCGCCAATTTCTAGAATTATATATATATATATATATATATTTTTTTTTTTTTCATAAGCTGTTTAAATAATTAGGTTTGTTAAACTGCATTTAATATTAGCAAACTAAGTAAAAATTGCACAAAAATTTTAAAATGTGATAAAACCGCAACTGTTTGGTAGATTATTAATTTTTGTTTTAATTAATTTTTTGGTAGAAAATTGAACTATTTGGCTAAAAATTCGTTTTTTGTTTAAATGAAAATTCATTTTTGAATAAAACTTCAAAATTCGTTGAAAGTTAAAATATATTTTTTTAAATCATATTTTTTAAGATTAACTTTATGGGATTACAATTTTACTATTCAGTTTTTCCATTTTGTGAAGTTGAGGATTCTTGGAAATGTAACAATTTTGGTAGAAATTTAATCTTTTTTTTTTTTTTTGTTAAAAATATCAGTTTTGTTTGTTGAAAATTAATATATTTTTAGTTAAAGTATTAACTTTTTATTTGCAATTCGTATTTTTCGTTTGAATTCGACGGCTTTTTCATTGAAATTATTATCTTTTTAGTTGAAGAAATAAATTTTGCATTTTTATATGGGAATTTACTTTTTCTTCTTAAAAATTAAACTGCTGGGTTGAAAGAACAACTACTTTGTTAATTTTTTTATGGAGATTTAGCTTTGGTTAAAAATTAACCAATTCTGTTAAAATTATTTTTGATGGTTTAAAATTGGAACTTTTTTGTAGAAAATTGAACTATTTGGCTAAAAATTTATTTCTTGTTTAAATGAAAATTTAAAATTCGTTGAAAGTTGAAGTAATTTCTTGAAAAATTATATTTTTTAAGATTAATTTTATGGGATTACAATTTTACTATTCAGTGTTTCCATTGTTACAAATTTAAGATCCCTCATTTTAGTCGAAAAGTCATCTCTTTTCTTGGAAATGTAACATTTTTTGTAGTAATTTAATCTTTTTTTTTTTTTTGTTAAAAATATCAGTTTTTTTGTTGAAAATTAATATATTTTTAGTAAAAGTAAAATTAATTTCGCTAAAAATTTAACTTCTTGCCTCAAACTTAAAAAATTGTAAAGTTTAGCAGAAAATTGAGCTATTTTAATGAAAATTTTTCTTGACTGAAAATTTATCTAAATTTAACTATTTGACTGAAAATTAAAATGTCTTGTAAAATATTCGTCTTTTTGGTTTGAAAATATTTTTTTTTTGTAGAAATTTAATCTTTTTTTGTTGTTAAAAATATCAGTTTTGTTTGTTGAAAATTAATATATTTTTAGTTAAAGTATTAACTTTTTTGTTTGAAATTCGTATTTTTTGTTTGAATTCGAAGGTTTTTTGATTAAATTTATTATCTTTTTGGTTCAAAAAATAAATATTATATTTTTGCATGAGAAATGAAAATTAACTAATTCTGTTCAAAATTTATCTTTAATGTTTAAAAATTGGACCTTTTTTTGTAGAAAATTAAACTATTTTATTCAAAATTCAAATATTTAACTAAAAATGCACATTTCAGGGTTGAAAGTTGAAAATTTTTGTAAAAAATTCGCCTTTCTGCTTTCAAAATTCATTTCCTTTGATAGAATTCTTTTCAATGTCCAAAATGAAAGTTTTTGTTTAAAAATTGTTCTGTTTTTGGTCGAAGAGTCAACTATTTTGTTTAAAATTCTTGTTTTTATTTTTCAATTCTGCTACTATTTAAATTTTTTTTGAGATATCAACTACTTAATTTTTGGCTCAAAATTCATTTGTTTTACATAAAAATACTACATTTTGTTAGAAAATCAATTTGGTTGTTGAAAAATTGTCTGTTTTAAAAGAAAATCAATCTTTTTGGTTGAAAATTCATCATTTTGATCAAAAATTAAACTTAAAATTAAACTTTTTCCAAAATTTAATTGATTATTGAAAATTTAACACTCTGGATAAAAAGTTAACAATTTTGTTATAAATAATCATCGTTTGTTAAAAAATTGCTGATTGATGTCCAAAAGTTAGAATTTCAGGTAGACCTTCCTGTAAGTTATAATATCTTTTAATTTTCAGTTTATCAAATATTTTTTATGTCAAACCTTCCAATCTTAAAAAAAAATAATTAAACAGAAATATCGACAATGGATTATTTTTAAAAGAGATCTTAAATATTTATCGATATGATTGAGTCGGAATCTAATCAATAAAAAAGAAAGCAAATTGAGTTCATGATTGCGTTTTTAAAAAAATATTTCTGAATATCAGAAACAGTTCTGATGATAAAATATTTTGATAAAATTAATATACAAATTGTTATTAATTATTTATTTAAAGATAAAGAACTTACCTCTTTTTTGAAAAAAGTGCCGATGACATGTATGTTAATAACTGTTTGAAAATAATCAAACTTAAAGTGTTTGTAGTAGAAATTTGCCTCTAGGAATAGTAAATATTGTCTTGGATAAATAGATGTATTATTTTAGACATAATGTATAAAATTGAGGACACGTGCACTTAACATTGGCTGTACGTGACGCTCGTTGGATTGTTCAAAGATAACTGTTGCCTCGAGTTCTCTTCGTCAGAAACGATTCATTATTTTGACTACCAAATAGCATGATTTCTCGTTCAAATGATACACTTATCTCGACTTTCCTGAGAATAAAATATTCCGTTCTAAAAACCTAAGGAAATGAAGAAAAAATACCTCGAAGAGGCCTCGGAATCACGCCACGAATTTGAAACTTCCAGCATGAGCTGAAGACGCACTATTTTTTTTCAACGGTCAGCAAAAAACATAAATTAGCACATTTTTTCAAAATTTTTCACAAAATTTCTATGTTGATAACGTGATTTTCAGCTATATTTTATAATTTTTATTAGAAGATTTTTTTTAGAATATTGAGATTTGCTCTAGCGAATTGTCACCAAGTACAAAACAAAAGAAGAAAAATATTCTAAACATCCATACGGGGAAAAAACTAGTATGAAGGATGAAAATTAAAAAAAATCGCTACCAGAAATAATTATCGATAAAGTAATAGCTGAAAAGCTTCAAACTTGCAGCATGAGTTGCAGGTACCCTATTTTGTTAAAAAATTATCCAAAAAATTTGTTAGCACTTTCTTACCTAATTTTTTTAGAATTTTGTATAATATCAAGATTTGCGGTAGCATGTACTTATTAAGTAATAAAATAGATAAGAAAATTTTAAACACCCATACGTGAAGAAACGCAATAAGTAATGAAATTAAAAAAAAATTGCTACAAGAAATTATTATCTGTAAGATAATAGCTATTTGTGAATCAAGAGCCCAAAATAGGCGATTTCTGACGATATTGTAACTTGTATCATGAGCTGAAGGCGCTCTATTTTTTCTGATAATCATAAAAAAACAAGTTTTCACCAAATTTCCGATCCCGCAAGGTGGCTTTTACACAAATTTGTTTATAATTTTTGAGCATTTTTTTAAAATATCGAGATTAGTGGTAGTGACTCGTTATTAAGTAATAAAAAAAAAGAAAATGGTTATAAACACCCATATGTTAGAAAACTAGCAAGGATCAAATGAAAGGAAAAAAAATCGCTACCAAAAATTATTATCTATAAAGTAATAGCGAAATGTTATGAAACCTGCAGCATGAGCTGAAGGCACGCTATTTTTTCAACACATATCCACCAAAAATTTGAAGAAAAAAAATGTTTGTAGAAATTATTATCTGTAACTATAGAGCTATTTGTGATACAAGGACGAAAAATATTCGATTTCCGACAAGATTTTAACTTGTAGTATGAACTGAAGATACTCTATGTTCCTCAAAATCATAGAAAAAAAATTATTTAGCACTTTTTTACAATTTTTCACCAGACTCTTACACCCATACCTAAAAAAGCTGTTATAAAGGATAAAATGAAATGAAAAAAAATCGCTACCAGAAATTATTATCTATAAAGTAATAGCCGAAGAGTGTAAAACCTGCATCATGAGCTGCAGGCACCCTATTTTTTTAACACCTTTCCACACAAAATTTGTTAGCATTTTTGTACATAATTTTTTGAGAATTTTTTAGAATATAGAGATTTGCTGTAGTGAATCTTTATTAGTTAATGATAAAAGAAGAAAAAATGTTAAACGCCCATACGTGAAAAGAACTTTCATAAACAATAAAATTAAAAGAAAAAAATGTTTCTAAAAGTTATTATCTGTAACGTAAAAACTATTTGGGATAAAAGAACAAAAAATAGGCGATGTACGACAAAATTTTAATTTGTAGCATGAGCTGAAGGTACTCTATTTTCTTCCACAATTATAAAAAAATTATTTAGCACTTTTTTACAATTTTTCACCAAATTTCTGATCATATATTGTGGTTTTTAGCTAGAATAACTTATAATTTCTGAAAAAAATTAGAATATCAAGATTTGCGGTGGCGAATCGTTATTAAGTAATAAAAAAGAATAAAAGGATTATTAACAACTATACGTTAAAAAACTGTTATGAATGAATAAATGAAAAAAATCGCTACTAGAAATTATTGTCTATAAAGTAATAGCCGAAGAGTATAAAACCTGCAGCATGAGCTTCAGGCATCCTATTTTTTCAACAATTATCCAAAAAATTTGTTAGCACTTTTTTACCTAATGGGTTCAACATTTTTTTTTAAATATCGAGTTTCGTGATGATTAATCGTTATTAAGTATTAAAAAAGAAGAAAAAGGTTATAAACACCCATACGTGAAAAGAACTTCCATAAACAATGAAATGAAAAGAAAAAAAATGTTTCTAGAAATTATTATCTGTATGGTAAGAGATATTTGTGATACAAGAACGAAAAATAGGCGATTTCCGAAAAGATTTCAACTTGTAGCATGAGCTGAAAGTACCCTATTTTCGTCAAAAATCATCAAAACAAAATTATTTAGCACTTTTTTTTACAATTTTTCACAAAATTTACGACTATATAGGGTGTCTTTTAGCTGGATTTGCCTAAAACTTTTTGAAAATTTTTTATAATATCGATATTTGCGGTGGCGAATCCTTATTAAGTAATAAAAAAGAATAAAAAGATTTTTAACAGCCATACGTTAAAAAAAAGGAATAAATAAAAAAAAATGGTTACCAGATATTATTATCTATAAAGTAATAGCGAAACATTATGAAACCTTCAGCATAAGCTGAAGGCACGCTATTTTTCCAACAACTATCCACAAAAAATTCGTTAGCATTTTTCTACATAATTTTTTGGGATTTTTTAGAGTATTGAGATTTGCGGTACCGAATCATTATTGAGTAATAAAAAAAAAGAAAAAGATTTTTTAGACACATACGTTTAAGAACTGGTATGAAGGATGAAATGAAAAGAGAAAAAAATCGCTACAAAAATTATTATCTATAAAGTAAGAACCGAAGAGTATAAAACCTGCTGCATGAGCTGCAGGCACCCTATTTTTGAACAATTATCCAAAAAATTTGTTAGCACTTTTTTACATAATTTTTCGAGAATTTTTTAGATTATCGAGATTTTCGGAAGTGTTTTCGTTACTAGGCAATTAAAGAAGAAGACAAAGTGCTGAACACTTATACATGAAAAAACTGATATAAAAATGAAATGAAAAGAACAACATTTGTTACTAGAAATAATTATCTGTAACGCAGTAGCAATTTGTCATACAAGAGCGCAAAATAGGTGATTGCCGACGAGATTGGAACTTGTAGCATGAGCTGAAGGGACCCTATTTTCTTCAAAAATCATTTTAAAAGTTTAGTTGCACTTTTTTACAATTTTTCACAAAAGTTACGACTATACAGGGTGTTTTTTAGCTGGATTGGCTTTCAACTTTTAGAAAAAAATTTGAATTTCGAGATTTGTGGTAGCGAATCGTTATTAAGTAATAAAAAAGAAGAAAAAGATCCTTAACACTCATACGTCAAAAAACTGGTGTAAAGGATGAAATGAAAAAAAAAAATCGCTACCAGAAATTTTTATCTATAAAGTAATAGCCGAAGAATATAAAACCTGCAGCATGAGCTGCAGGCACCCTATTTTTTCAAAAATTATCCAAAAAATTTGTTGGTATTTTTTTACCTAATTTTTTGAGAAATTTTTAGAATATCCAGATTTGCGGTAGCGAATCGTTATTAGGTAATTAAAAACAAGAAAAATGCTGAACACATATAAGTGAAAAGAGCTTCTATAAACAATGAAATGCAAAGAAAAAAATGTTTCTAAAAATTATTATCTGTAACGTAAGAACTATTTGGGATAAAAGAACAAAAAATAGGCGATGTAGGACAAAATTTTAATTTGTAGCATGAGCTGAAGGTACTTTATTTTCTTCCACAATCATAAAAAAAATTATTTAGCCCTTTTTCACAATTTTTGATCAAATTTCTGATCATATAGGGTGGTTTTTAGCTAGAATGGGTCATATTTAAACATTTTTTTTTTAGAATATCGAGATTTGCGGTGGCAAATCGTTATTTGGTAATAAAAAAGAAAAAAAAGAAAGAAGAAATTATTATCTATAAAGTAATAGCCGAATAGTATAAAACCTGCAGCATGAGCTGCAGGCACCCTATTTTTTCAAAAATTATCCAAAAAATTTGTTGGTATTTTTTTACCTAATTTTTTGAGAAATTTTTAGAATATCCAGATTTGCGGTAGCGAATCGTTATTAGGTAATTAAAAACAAGAAAAATGCTGAACACATATAAGTGAAAAGAGCTTCTATAAACAATGAAATGCAAAGAAAAAAATGTTTCTAAAAATTATTATCTGTAACGTAAGAACTATTTGGGATAAAAGAACAAAAAATAGGCGATGTAGGACAAAATTTTAATTTGTAGCATGAGCTGAAGGTACTTTATTTTCTTCCACAATCATAAAAAAAATTATTTAGCACTTTTTCACAATTTTTGATCAAATTTCTGATCATATAGGGTGGTTTTTAGCTAGAATGGGTCATAATTTAACCATTTTCGTTATTTGGTAATAAAAAAGAAAAAAAAGAAAGAAGAAATTATTATCTATAAGGTAATAGCCGAATAAACCTGCAGCATGAGCTGCAGGCACCCTATTTTTTCAACAATTATGCAAAAAATTCGTTACCACTTTTTTACCTAATGTTTTGAGTATTTTTTTAAAATATCGAGATTTGTGGTGGTGAGTTGTTATTAAGTAAGTAAGATTTTAACTTGTAGCATACGTTGAAGGTACTGTATTTTCTTTATAAATCATCAAAAAAAATTATTTAGCTGGATTTGCTTACAACTTTTTGTAATTTTTATAGAATATCGAGATTTGCGGTGGCGAATCGTTATTAAGTAATAAAAGAGAAGAAAGGGTTATTAAGAACCATACGTTAAAAAACTGTTATGAAGGATTAAATGAAAAAAAAAATCGCTTCCAGAAATTATTATCTATAAAGTATTAGCCGATGAGTATAAAACCTGCCGCATGTGCTGTAGGCACCCTATTTTTTTCAACAATTATCCAAAAAATTGGTTAGTCTTTTTTTACCTAATGTTTTGAACATTTTTTTTTTAAATATCGAGATTTCTGGTGGAAAATCGTTATTAACTAATGAATGGAAAATGTTTATAAGCACACATGCGGTAAAAAACTAGTATAAAGGATTAAATAAAAAGAAAAAAAATTTTCACAGAAATTATTTTATACAAAGTAATAGCGAAATAGTATGAAACCTGTAGCATGAGCTGAAGGCACACTATTTCTTTAACACGTATCCACACAAAATTTGTTAGCACTTTTTTACATAATTTATTGATAATTTTTTAGAAAATCGAGATTTGCGGCAGCAAATTGTTATTAAGTAATTAAAAAAGAAGAACAAAATGCTAAGCACCCATAAGTATAAAGAACTCTTATAAACAATGAATTAAAAAGAAAAGAAATGTTTCTAAAAATTATTCTGTGTAACGTAAGAGCTATTTGTGATTCAAGAACGAAAAAAGGCGATTTCCAAAATGATTTTAACTAGTAGCATGAGCTGAAAGTAACCTAATTTAAAAGTACCCTATTTTTTTCTTCAAAAATCATTTTAAAAAAATCATTAAAAAATATTATTTAGCACTTTTTTACGATTTTTCACTAAATTTATGACTATATAGGGTGGTTTCTAGATGAATTTGCTTACAACTTTTTCAAAAAATTTTAGAATATCGAGCTTTGCGTTAGCGAATCACTATTAAGTAATAAAAAAGAACAAAAATATTCTTTAGACCCATACGTTTAAAAACTGGTATAAAGGATGAAATGTAAATAAAAAAATCACTACCAGAAATTGTTATCTATAAATAAAAGCCAAAGGGTATAAATCCTGCAGCATGAGTTGCAGGCACCCTATTTTTTTTTTAACAATTATCCAGAAAATTCGTTAGTAATTTTTTACCTGATGTCTTGAGCATTTTTTCAAAATATCGAAACTTGTCGTGGCGAATCGTTATTAAGTAATAAAAAAGACGAAAATGGCTATACACACCCATATGTTAAAAAACTAGCATAAAGGATAAAATAAAAAGAAAAAAATCGCTACTAAAAATTATTATCTATAAAGTAATAGCCGAGGAGTATAAAACCTGCAGCATGAGCTGCAGGCACCCTATTTTTTTAACACGTATAAAAAAAATTTGTTAGCACTTTTTTGCATACTTTTTTGAGAATTTTTCAGAATATTGAGATTTGCGGTAGCGAATCGTTATTAAGTAATTGGAAAAGAAGAAAAAATGCTAAACACCCATAGATGAAAAGAACTTCCATTAACAATGAAATGAATAGAAAAAAAATATTTCTAGAAATTATTATTTGTAACGTAACAGCGATTTGTGATACAAGAACGAAAAATAGGCAAATTCCGACAAGATATTAACTTGTAGTATGAGCTGAAGGTACCCTATTTTCTTCAAAAATCATTTTTAAAAAAATTATTGAGCAATTTTTTTACAATTTTTCACCAAATTTACATCCGTATAGGGTGTCTTTTAGCTGGATTTGCTTACAACTTTTTGAAAATTTTTTATAATATCGAGATTTGCGGTGGCGAATCTTTATTAAGTATTAAAAAATAAGAAAAAGGTTATATACACCCATACGTTAAAAAACTTGTATAAAGAACGAAATGGAAAGAAAAAGTCGCTACCAGAAATTATTATCTATAAAGTAATAGCCGAGGAGTATAAAACCTGCAGCATGAGCTGAAGGCATCCTATTTTTCAACAATTACCCACAACATTTGTTAGCACTTTTTTACCTAATTTTTTGAGAATTGTATATGAAATCGAGATTCGCGTTAGCAAATCGTTATTAAGCAATAAAAAAGAGAACAAAATTCTAAACACCCATACATGAAAAAACTGCTATAAAAATGAAATGAACAGAACAACATTTGTTACTAGAAATAATTATATATAATTCACTAGCAATTTGTGATACTAGAGCGCAAAATAGGCGATTGCCGACGAGATTGTAACTTGTAGAATGAGCTGAAGGTACCCTATTTTATTCGACAATCACAATCAAAAAATTATTTAGCACCTATTTCAATTTTTACTAAATTTCCGATTCTATAGGGTGGTTTTAAGCTAGATTCGTTTCTAACTTTTTAAAAAGAATTATTTAGATTATCGAGATTTGCGATAGCGAATTACTATCAAGTACCCATAAAAGTAGAAAAATATATATAAACCTCTATTTGTGAAAAAACTAATACCAAGGATGAAATAAAAAGAAAAAATTGGATATGAGAAATAATTATCTGTAAGATAATAGATATTTGTGATGCAAGAGCGCAAAAAGTCGGTTGCCATCGAGGTTGAAAATTGCAGCATGAGCTGAAGGCGAACTATTTTTTTCATACAACCAACCAACCAAATTAGCACTTATTTCATGTTTTACACCAAATTTCCTATCCAATAGGATAATTTTCAGCTAGTTTTGTTTATAATTTTTTGAGAAGAATATTTTACAATATCGAGATTTGCGATATAGAATGCCTACCAAGTACTAAACAAAATAAGAAAAAGATTTTAAATACGCAATTAAAAATTATTATCTGTATTGTAAGAGCTATTTGTGATATAAGAGCAAAAAAAAAGGATTTGCGTCAATTTTTAAACTTACAGCATGAGTTGAAGGCGCGCTATTTTTGGAAAAAATCATCAGAGAAAATTAGTTAACACTTTTTTACACTATTTAACTAATTTCCGAACATATCAGGTAGTTTCCAGATAGATTTGTGTATTTTACAAAAAATTTTTGGAAAGTCGAGATTCTCGCTAGCGAATCTCGACCGTGTACTAAAAAAAAAGAAAAATAATTCTAAACAACGATACGAGATAAAAATCTGGTATGAAGGACCAAATGCGAAAAAGCGCCAAAAATCACTATTAAGAAATTATTATCTGTAAGGAAATAGCTATTTTTTATTCAAATTTGTTAAATAGATGCTGCCGCCTAGATTTCACATTTGCAGCATCAGCTGAAAGCGTGCCGAATTTCCGACCCCATATGATCGTTTTCAGCTTCATTTGTTTATAATTTTTTCAAAAGAAGTTTCAAAATCATGCTTCGATCAACCCCCCCCTGTCAGAAAATTTTAATTAATTGATTATTTCCCTGGATATTTAAATTTTTATGCACAAAATTCAGTTTTTAGTTGTTCAGTTGATATGTAACCAATTATTCTAAAAATTTTAGGATAGATTGACGGAATGAAGCTCTGGTACTATGTTTTTAAAAGATCATGATATAATTATTATTTTCAAAGTTATTTTCATTTTTATGATAAAAATTCGATTTTGTAGCAATTCATTTTTCCTGTATCTTAAAATATTTATTTTATGTATTATATATATTTGTATAATAATATTTAACTTTGTCTGCCTAAAATTCTATTTTTTAGCAGTTTATTAAACATCAAAGAAAAAAAAGTTTTACAAAATTTTATATTATCATAATTTTACATGGGAATTATTTAAATAAACAGTTCAATCAATAATTTTCTATTACGTTGATTTTTTTTTATTCTCCACACTTGAAATCTAAATTTTCTTTAAATTTGAACTGCTGAAAATTTGATTTTCAATTTTCTTTCTTTTTTAGCAGTTTCATTTTTATAAATTTTTAAAAGTGTAATTTCCTTTTATTTTTAACGTTTAAAGTACCAACAGATGAACACTCAGCTGCTAAAAATAAAACAAGCAAATTTAGAATTAAAAAAGAAGTGTTAAAAATTTTATATTAACATAATATTAAAAGAACATGAATTCAACACTTTAATCAATATTTTTTAAGAATACTTTTTGAGTTTTTAAATGTTAAAGGTTAAATTTTTTCTTAATTTAAAATGTTGGGAATTCAATTTTTAATTTTCATCAATTTTTAACAGTTTAAGTTTTAATTCTTGAAATTTTTAACAGTTTAATTGTCAAAAATTGAAAGTTCCACTGATTAAAACAGAAAAAAAGACTAATATTTTATTAAAAGCTAGTCTAAAAAATTACACATTTACATAATTTTACATTAGAATATAATATATAAGCATTATAATTTATAAAGTTTTTTCGGGAAAAGGCTTTTTTTAAAATTTAAACAGTCGAAAATGCTACTGTTGAAAATTAGAGAAAAAATGTGTATTGGATTAAAAACAATAAAATGTTGAAAATTAAATTTTAGACAGAAGAATTTTCAGTTTTCTTCCATTTTCAACGTGTATTATAAACAAGCGTTAAAAAGTGTCTATTTAAATAATTGCATATCAGAATGTAATAAATAAAAATATGTTCCTTATAATTTTTTTTTTTAATGTCGATTTATTTATTTCTTTGTCAATGTAGTTCTACCATTAGGAAAAATGAATTGCAGTCAGTAAAATTGGTGAAAATTGAACTATTAAAAATGAAGGAAAATTAAAAACTCAACTTAAAAATTGAAAATATAATTGTTGAAAATTATAAAAAATGGAAAATTTAACTTTTAAAAATAGTGAGAATTGAAAATTGACAAAAATGGCATTTTCAATTTTTTTCTCTTTTGAATAATGAAATGTTTCATTTTTTTTAAATTTTCATGAGTTGAGTTTAAATTATTTTTTTTACATTTTTGAAACTAAAAATCCAACTGATTATAATTCTATTTTCAATTTTTTCCTTAAAAAATGATTTACCTATATGATTCAAAAATTCGAGAACATTCCTAATTCAACCGTTCAAAGTTGAAGATTGATGAAAATTGAATTTGAAAAATTAAAGTTTTAATTTTCTTCAATTTCTTTTATTTTTTAACAGTAGAAAAACAGAATTCTTCCACAAATGAAATGTATGGTTTGAAATGTTTATTTATTTAAAAAATCTTATTTTATAAATGCTTATGGTAACACCGGACCCAGATTACTCGCATTATTATTTATGAGTGGATGTTACACTTTTATGGCGTTCATACATATCAACGATATTCATATTTTACAAATTCTACTGCCTGCAATTTATTTTACCTTATTGCAAAATTACTTTGATAGTAAGATGAATAAAAGGACTTTTTTCGATAGCAACAAGTTTTATGTATCAAATTATTTATTTATTATATCGGGATACACAATTATGTAAATAAAATCTGTCTAAAGTTAGTTTTCAATACATGTAATAAAGCAAGCCTTGAAAAACAGATATTTACATAATTGTGTATGAGAATCTTATGAATAAAAATTTTAATCCATAAAATTTGTGTTATTGATGAAATTCATTTTATTCATCTTCTTAGGGAGAAAAATTCACTCAGAAATAATAATATAAGTTTTTTGAGTTCTGTGGAACCAAAAAATTAAAAGATAACATTTTTCTAATAAACACATATTTCAAACCATAATTTTGAATTTTTGATGATCAGTCGATAACTCAACTTTTGAAGAGAAAAGATAATTTAAAATTCAAATGTTTAAATTTATTTTAACTTTTAAAAATTTTTAAAAAAATTGAAATTTGACTGCGAAAAAATAAAGAAAATTGAAAGCGTAAATGTTAAAAAGTAAATAAATAAAATAAAATACAAAATTTAACAGTTAACAATTTTAAAGAATTGAAAATTTAACAGTTGTTGTTTATGTTGTATTCTTCCATTTTTAAATTTTGAACTGTTTCAAAGAAAATTAAAACATTGAATTTTCAAGAATTGAGATTTCAGCTGTTGAAAATTAAAGAAAATTGAAAATTCTGCAATTTAAATTTGAAGATTTAACTTTTGAAAAATGAAATAATTCAAGAAGATTAAAAATTCAAATCTTCTGATTTAATTTTCAACTTTTATCAATTTTCAATTTTAATTAATCTTTTTTTAATTTTTTTAGGTTGAATTGACATTTTTTTTAAATTTGCAACGTTCTTTATTTTACCAAAGATGAAGATTTGAAAAAATCGATTTATTATATATAAAATGTGGGGTCTGGAATGTTTCTTTATAAAAATTTCATTTAAAATGTAGCAGTAAAAAATTGAAAAAAGTTTAAAATTTAGCTGTTAAAAAATGTGAAAAAGTAAAATTTAAGCAGTTAATAATTTAATTATTAACAGTTTAATTTTTGACAGTTACACTACCGATTCTTCTAAATTTCCATTTCTTTCGAATTTTAAAATTTTATTTAAAATCAGTTTTAAGGTTTTATTTTGTTTCTTATTTATTTATATTAATAAGGTTAAATTTACAAAAAAGCATTGTAATCCATGCAATTTTTATTCTTAAAAAAAGTAGTTTTATTCAAGACTTGAGAATGGAGTTTTTTACAGTAAGTGTAAAATAGCTTGCAGTCAGTAGAATAAAATGATGCCTAAATTCTATTTTCATAAAAAATGTTATTTCTCAACCTTGGAAAAATGGTAAAAAAGAAAGAAAATTGAAAATCCATAACTCTAATTTAATTTTTAATTTCTATCAATTTTAAACAGTCCAATTGTCAACTTTCATTTACCTTCTACATTTTAATTTGCAACAGTATTTTTTTCATTTTTAAGTTGAATTTTCAATTTTTTTTTAATTTACAAAACTTAAATTTTCTTGAATTTTTCAAGGATGAAAATTCGCAAAAATCGATTCATTTTATACAAAAAATGTTGGGTTCAAATATTCATTTATTTGATTTTTATTTAAAATAATGCAAATAGAACGTTTTTGATATGATATTCGCTTTTTTTGGACTTTCAACAGTTGAGTTAGTTTATTAAATTGTTATTTACAATTATGTGAATAGTCGTTTTTAATACGAAATTCGTTTTCTTTTTTAATTTAAAAAGTTTTTTTCCTTGACAATCAAACTCTTAAAAATTGAATGAAACTGAAAATAGATATTTAATCGGTTCAATTTTAAGCTTTTAGAAATTAAAAATTAAAAAATGTTTAAATTGATTTTTTGATTATTTGTAAATTTAAAGATAAATTCTCGGTTTTCTTCAATTTTCTACAAATACAGGTTTGAAAAATAGCCTTTTTAAATGTAAAAAAATGTTTGTAAATTGAGATTTTGATACATTAATTTTTCATTTTTATCAAAATTTAAAAATTGATAAAAATGGAAGAAAATTGAACATTTATTCGTTAAAAAATGAGAAAAAGTAAATATTAAGAAATCACAAATTTAAATCTTAACAATTAAATTTTATTTAATTTTCGAAACATGAAAACTCGAAAAAGTTGTCTTTTTTATCAACAAAATTAGGGATGAAAATGTTTATTTATTAACTTTTCATTTTAAAGTAATGTAAATGTAACATTTTTTATTAAAAAATTAACTTTCTTTTTGAAATTTCAACTATTTAAATTTCCACTTTTGAAAATTGCAAATTTGACAATAAGAAATTGAAAAAAATTGATAATGAAACTTTTAGAAAATTAGTAAAATTGAAAATTAAAATGATAAAAATGCATTTTTTCAAATATCAAAAAAAAAAGATTTGAAGATCAAGACAAAATGGAAATTCAGCTATTAAAAAATTAGAAAAAGTCAAATTAGGCACTTAAAAATGGAAAAAATTTTAAAAGATTTACTGTTGAAGAAGGAAGAAAATTGAACATTGAACTGTAGAAAAATGAAGAAAATTGTAAATTAAAATGATAAAAATTCAATTTTTAGATTTTTAACAAAAATTTAACAGTTGCAAAATTTTAAAAAATGAAAAATTTAAGTGTTGAAGAATAAGGAAATGGAAAAAATCTACAGATAAAACATTTTAAAACTTAAAAATTTAACTGTTAAAAAATGAAGATAATTAAACTTTAAACTGTGGAAAAATGAAGTAAATTTAATTCTTAACAATTTAATATTCGACAGTTACATTATAAATTTCTTTAAATTGTCATTATTTATGAAAATAATTAGTAATATAATAAATAAATAATCACAATAATAATATTGGTAATAGGTATTAAAATTTTTTTCTAAGTTTTTATATTTATTTGCATTTTCTTTATTATTTATGGAAATTGCATCTTATAAGTTTATATTAACAGATAAACATTGAATTTAATGAAAAAAAATGTTCACAAAAAAAGTAGTTTTATTCATCTTCTTGAGGATCTAGTTTTACAAAAAAAAGTACAATAAAGTGCATAAACGGTTATAACATAAGATTTTTTGATTAAATTAACATTCTAAATCACACTTTTTGTATTTTAAAAAAGATTAATTTTTCAATAGTTTTTAATTTTCTTCAATTTATAGAAGCTGAAAATTCAAGTGTTAAAATTTTCATTATCAATTGTAGTTCACTTTTTATTATTCATGTGTTTGAAACAAAACCAAAAAGTTGAATTTTCATCAATTGAATTCTAAGCTGTTGAAAATTGAAGAAAATTGAAATTTTTTCCATTGAAAATTTAACTGTTGAAAAATGAAGAAAATTAAAAGGATGCAAATTGAATTATCATTTTTCGTCAATTTTCAACAGGTAAAAATTCACGAAAATCGACATTTAAAGAAATCTATGAATTGAAAATTGATTTATTGCATTCCAACATACAATAATGTTAATTTAACCTTTTTACACTTTTTTTAGTTTATGTTGAAAATCGAGAGCTTCAGCTTTCAAAAGTTGAAGAAAATTAAAGACTCAGCTGTTCAAAATTGAAAAAATGGAAAATGGAACTTTGAGAAAATGTACGTATTTGAATGATCAATTTTCAACAGGTGAATTATTAATTCTTATAAATGTTCAAAAGTTAAATTTTCAATTGTCTTCAATTTTTGAATGTTGTGCATTCAATTTTTCTCAATTTAAAAAAATTAAAAAGTAAACTGTTTAAATTTTATTTTCAGTGGTCTTCCATTTTTAAAAGTTGAATTGTTCGAAAGAAAATTAAAAGATTGAACTTTTAGCTGTTGAAAATTTAAAAAAAAAACCGGAAAATTCGACGGTTAAAAATTTAAAATTTAACTGTTGAAAAACTGAAAATGTAACTGTTGAAAAATGAAAGAATTGAGGAAAATTCAAACATTATATATTAATTTTCAACTTTATTCGTTTTCGACAGTTCAATTTTTAACTTTCACCAATCCTTTTTTATTTTTTAAGTTAAATTTGCAATTTTGTGTAAAATTGGCAACGGTTCATTTTTGTTGATTTTGCCAAATATAAAAATATGCAAAAATCGACTTATTTTATTTTTAAAATAAGAGATTGGACTGTTTTTTAAATTAAATTTTCCTTTGTTTTTTAATTTGACAATTTAACAGTTAATAATTGAAAAAGGATGAAAATTTATCTGTATAAAAATAAAGGAAATTGAAAATTAAAATTCTAAAAATGCAATCTTCAATTGTCAGCAAAAATGTAGCCGTTGATAATTTAAAAAAAATGAATATTTAGCTTTTGAAAGATAAGAAAAATGAAAATTGTGCACTTAAAAAGTCAATTGTTGAAAGTTCAAATTTCAAAAGTTACATAACCATTTTTTTTTTAATTTTCATTTCTTTTAAATTCTGAAATTTTACTTAAAATAAGTTTTAAGGCTTTGTTTCAATTCATGTTTCACTTTTTCTTATTTACTTATGTTGATTTCACCTTATAAGGTTATAATTACAAATGAACATTGCAATCCATAAAATTTTTGTTTAAAAAGGAAGCAGTTTATTTAATCTCCTATTCGGTAGAATAAAATCATACCTACATTTTATTTTTGGAAAAAAATTCGTTTTTTTTTTTAAATTTTTAAATATTGAAAATTGAAGAAAATGTTCTAATTTAATTTTGAATTTTTATCAATTTTTGAAAGTTCAATCTTTAACTTTAATCAGCCTTATACAGTTTAATTTTTAGCAGTAATTTTTTTCAATTTTTATGTCAAAATTTGAATTTTTTAAATTAAAAAAAAAATTTTAAACTTGAATTTTTTTAATTTTCCAAAGATTAAGTTTTGAAAAAATGTCTTATTTTATACAATGTATTAATTAATATATTTTAAAATTTTTAAATTAAATTGATAATATTATTCAATTTTCGATAGTTCCATTTTATTTTTATTTTTTTACAGTTCAAAATTTAATAAAATTAAAATATATTTTTATGTTAATTTATTAAATTTTTATTCAAAATTATGTAAATATCACATATTTAACATTTTTTTAAAACGAAATTCGATTTCCTTCTTACTTTATACAGTTATATTTTCAACTTTTTAACAATTTAATTTTTTTTTGTTTGAACCTGAAAATAGAACCGCTAAAAATTTTATTTTCAGTTTTATTCCATTTTGACGATTTGAAATATTCCACTCTTAAAAATTGAAGAAAGCTGAAAATAGAATTTTAATCGGTTTAATTTTCTGCTTTCAGAAATTAAAAAAATTTTAATTGATTTTTGGAGGACAAATAATTTTCAGCACCTGAATTTTCGGTTCTCTTCAACACTCCACATATAAAATTTAAAAAAATAGATTTTTTTAATATAAAAAATGTTTATAAATTGAAACGCGCATTTAATAATTTATCATTTTCATTAACAGTTAGAAATTAAAAAAAAATTAAAAAATGTAATTTGATCACTTGAAAAATGAGGAAAATTGAAAATTAAGAAGTTACAAATTCGATTCTTGACAGTTCAATTTTCTTTAATTTTCGACTTATTTTATCAAAAAAATTAGAGCTTAAAATGTTATATATTAAAGTTTTATTTAAAGTAATGTAAATATAACATTTTTTTAAATTCGCTTTTTTCTTAGACTTCCAACTGTTGCATTTCCCACTTTTGAAAATTTTAAATTGGACAGTCACCTATTGAAAAATGTGTAATAGGTCAAATTAAGCAGTTAAAAATGGAAAAAATTTGCAAATGTGTACCGCTGAAAAATGACAAAAATTGAAAATTAAAATGCTGAAAATTCATTTTTCATACTATCAACAAAAATTACCAGTCGAAAATTTAAAAAAAAATTAAAAAAATTATTGTTGTTGAATGAGGAGAAGAGGAAATTTTTCAGTAAAAAATGGAAAAAATTGATAATTTAACTGTTGAAAAATAAATGTAATTAAACACTAAACTGTTGAATAATTAGAGAAAATTGAAAATTAAAATCTGCTAATTTAATTTTCAATTATTATTAATTTTTAGCTGTTCATTTTCAATATTCATCAATTTTCAACAGTTTCATTTTTAACAGTAATTTTTCTTCATTTTTTAAGTCAAATATTCAATTAAAAAAAATTCGCAACATTTTAATTTTCTTTAATTTTCCGAGTATTAAAATTCGCAAAAATTGACTTATTTTATTTTGAAAAATCAGGGTTTGAAATCTTTCTGAAAATCTATTGATTGAAAGGTTTATTTCTTGCATTCTCATATACAATTTTTTAAATATAACTTTGTAATACCTGTTTTTAGTTCATGTTGAAAATTGATAATTTAATTGCTGAAAAATAAAAACAATTAAAAATTAAACTGTTGAAAATTCATTTTTTTCAATTTTCAAAAGTTGATTTTTTAGCTTTCAAAAATTGAATAAAATTGAAAGCTGAACCGTTAAGCATTCAAGAAATTGAAAATTTTACTGCTAGAAAATAAATGCATTAGAAACTTTAATTTTCAACCGCTGAATTATTAATTCTTATAAATTTTCAACAGGTAAATTAAAAATTTTCAACTATTGTATATTCAATTTTCCTCAATTCTTAAAAACTAAATATTCAACAGTTAAAATTTTTATTTTCAGGGTTCTTTCATTTTTAAAAGTTCTAATGAAAATGGATAATTCTACAGCTAGCAATTAAAAATTTAACTGCTGAAAAATGAAAGAATTGAATAAAATTGAAAAGTCAAATATTCCAATTTAATTCTAATTTTTATCAATTTTCAAAATTTTAATTTTTAACTTAAATAAATATATTAATTTTTTAAATTTGCAACTGTTCAAATTTTTTCTTTTTCAAAAGATGAAGATTTGTAAAAATCGACTTATTTTGTTTTTAAAAATAGGGTTTGGAATGTTTATTCATTAAATTTTTATGTAATATATTGTTAATATAAATTTTTAATACGAAATTGCCTTTATTCTTAAAATTTCAAAATTTGAATTTTTTCACTTTATAAAACAAAATTAACTTTAGAAAAATCAAGACAATTAAAACTATGAAAATTTAATTGTCAATTTTCGTCAAGTTTCAAGCGTTAAAAAGTCACAAAAAACAAATTTCAAAAAAATGTATGGATTTTATTTATTTATTTATTACAGTCTTATATAAAATTATATAATTATAAACTTTTAACACTTGGTTTGATAATTTTCACAACTTTGACTATTTAGAATTAAAGTGTTGAAAACTGAATTTAAAACGGTTGAATTTTCAACTTTTAAAAATTGAAGAAAACTTAAGAAAATTCGGAAATCAACATTTAAAAATTGAAAATTTAACTGTTGAAAAATGAAGAAAATGAACATTAAATTGTTGAAATGTTTTAATTTATTTTTTATTTTATTGAAATCCATTAATTTTTTTCTAAAAAAAAATAATTTTTTCATCTCCCAGAGGATGATTTTGTAATACATGAAGCTTTTATATATGTAAATGAAACGTCATGAAAGTGAAAAATCTACTCATAAATAATAATGTGAGTAATTTGGGTCCTGTGGTGCCACGAACAGTTATAAAATAAGACTTTTCGAATAAATGAATATTTTCAATAAAAAATCGTATTTTTGAAAAAGATGCATATTACAACAGCTGAACTTTCAATTTTTTTTAAATTTTCGAACGATAAAAATGCAACTTTAAGAAATTCTATTTTTAATATTCTTTCATTGTTAGTAGTTGAATTGTTTCCTTAGAAATTAAAAAATGTTAATTTCAACTATTTAGTTTTCAGCTGCTTACAATTAAAGAAAATATAAATTTTTACATTTGAAAATTAAAATTTTAACACTTAAAAATGAAGAAAATTAAAAATTAAAATGTAGAAATATCAACATTCCATTTTCAGTTAAAATTTTAGTACAATAAAAATTTTACTATTTGAAAATGAATAAAATATGGTGTTGAAAATTTAATTCTTAATTTTTGTCAATTTTGTAAAATGTGAATTTGTAGATTTCAAAAATTGAAGAAAAGTAAACAGTTGAGAATTGAAAAAAAATTAAAAATTTAACGGTTAGAAAATAAAGGTATTTGAATCTTCAATGTTCAACAGCTAAATTATTAATTCTTATAATTTTTCAACATTCTTTAGTTTTCATAAATTTTTTTTTGTTGCAATTTTCTGTAATATTCAACTGTCGTGAATTCAATTTTCCTGTATGTTTAAAAACTTAGAATTAAAGTGTAAACAATTTTGTTTTCAGAGTTCTTCCATTTTTTAAAAATTTCAGTTGTTTTAAAGAAAATTACAATTATTAAAATCAATTTTGAACAGTGTAATTTCAAACTTTCATAAACTTTTTTTCATTTTTCGTTTTGAATTTAAATTTTTTTTAATTTACAGCAGTTCAATTTTTTGTTGAAAGAGGAAGATTTTAATGTTTATTTACTACATTTGTATTTAAAATATTGTATGTATTAAATTTTTCTTATGAAATTCGCTCTATTCTTGAAATTTCGAATAATAAAAAATTAACTGTTGATAAAGGAAGGAAATTAAACCGATGCAAATTTAAATTCCAATTTTTGTCCATTTTCAACAGGTAAGAATTCGCAAAAATCGAATTTAAAAAAAAATCTTTCGATTTAAAGTTTATTTATTACATTCTCATATACAATTATGTAAATATAACTTTTTAAAACTTGTTTTCAGTTCATGTTGCACATCGAAACTTTAACTGCTGAAAAATAAAGTCAACTGAAAATTAAACAGTTGAAAATGCAAATTTGTTCAATTTTTAACAATTGAATTTTCATCTTTCAAAAATTTGAGAAAAGTGAAAACTCAACTATCGAAAATGGAAAAAATTGACAATTTAAATATAAAAAAATAAAGGTATTTGAATGCTGAATTTTCAATAGCTGAATTATTCAATTGTCAGAAATATAATTTTTAGCTTTTAAAAATTAAAGAAATGGAAAATTCTACAGTTACAAATTAGAAAGAATTGGAGAAAATTGAAAGAGTCAAATCTTCTTATTTAAGTTTCATCTTTATTTAATTTTCAACTTTCATCAATGAATGATGCAAATAGACAAAAATCGACTTATTTTATAAAAAAACTTTAGGATTGTAATGTTTATTTATTAGATGTGCATTAAAAATATTGTAAATATAACATTTTTTACAAGAAATTCGCTTTATTCTTGGATTTTCAAAAGCTAAATTTTACATTTTTGAAAATTTAACAGTTAAAAATACAAAAATGAAAATTTATGTGTAGAAAAATGAAGACAATTAAAAATTAAAATGCTAAAAATTGACTCTTTTATTGTCAACCAAAATGTAGCCTTTGAAAATCGAAATAAATACACATTTAGATGTTAAAAGGTAAGGAAAAGTGCAATTAAAAAGTTAAACATTTATTTTTTTAAAAGTTAAGGCATTTGAAACTTCAATTTTCATCAGCTGAATTATTATTTCTTATAAATTTTCAACAGTTAAATTTTCAATTTTCAACTGTTGTGTATTCTATTTACCTCAAATTTCATAAACTAAAAATTAAACTGTTAAAAATGTTTAGTTTCAGTATGCTTCCATTTTTTAAATATTAATTGTTTCAAAGAAAATTATAAAATTGGAAAATTCTACAGTTAAAAATTGAAAATTTAACTCTTGAAAAATGAATTAACTCAAGAAAATTGTAAATTTTCTAATTCAATTTTGAACTTTTATCATCTTTCAACAGTTCAATTTTTGACTGTCATAACATATTTTAATTATTTAAGATGAATTATTAATTTCTTTTTTAAATTTGCAACAGTTCAATTTTTTATTTTTCGAAAGTTGAAGATGT
>JAAAKG020209079.1:10339-22757 GCA_010014905.2 Druon quercuslanigerum | reverse complement strand
TACATGTTTGAGAGTGTCAAATCTCTCGAAAATGCAGTTGGTGGGTGGTGGTGTTTCCTATATTTGTAGGAGGAGTGGGGTGGCTGGGGGTGTAGGGTAGACCGCTTAGCGTGCAATCGACTGGGGATACTTATAAGATACTATCATGATTTTTTCAGATTTTTTGGTCCAAAAATAAATTAGGCCAAAAACCGGCCTTACCGACCCTCCCCCTTTTATACCTAAAAGATTAATTTTCTACTAAAAAAGACAAGTTCGCGACAAAATACATAAATTTTTAACCGCATAGTAAAATTTGTAACCAAGAAGATCCATTTTATACTGAAAAGCACCCATTTTTTTTAACTAGTAGAACTTGCAACAAATCATATATATTTTCTACCAAATAGCTCAATTTAAAATTTTAAATAGAACAATTTTAAACCACAAAAGGAGTAGTTACATTTTAATTAAAGAATAATTTATAATTTTAAAAGACCAATTTTTAACAAAATACAAAAATTTATAACTAAATAGTGGGATTTTCAATTGTAAAAGTGAGTTTTCTGCACAATAACATTTTCTGTCAGAGTGTTGAGTTTTAAAGCCAAATGATGATTTTTGTTTACAAAGCATATCAATTTTTAAAAAAAGAAGTTAATTTTCAACCAAACAGTTAAATTTCCAACCAAATAGTAAAATTTTTCGTTAAGAAAATTATTTTTAATCCGAAAAAAGAATTTTCAAAAAAGATTTCAATTCTTAACTAAAACATACATGAATTTTTAACAAAATATGTAATAGATGGTATTTCAAACCAAAAACATCTTTATTTTATACAAAAATCTTCAAAATTTTACATAAAGAAAACTAATTTTCAACTGAAAAAGATAAATTTTTAACTAAAAATGAAGTGGTTAAAATTAAAGTTTAAGTAATCACCAATCCCTAAAAATCCCTGTTTGAAATTGTTTAGATTACTTAATATTAATTTCTATTGCATAATGTTTTTGATTTTTAAATTTTCATTTAAGATTCTTTAACTTGGAGTAAAGGAATATCCATTAAAAACGTAAAGATTATGTTTGCAATTTTTTTAGATCGCCTCCATACCTACTGTAAGGATTCTAAAGTTTTTTGTGACCCCTCCCCCTCTTTTTATTTAAGACTATATATTTTTACCCAATGTATCAACAATATGTCAATTATTTACAATTTAAATGAGATTTTCACAAATTTGAAGGATTTCTATGATTTGAAAGGATTTCAACAGATTTCGAGTGGTTTTAGGACAATTTTAGGGAATTTTACTAGAGAAATTTAATGAATAATAATTCATAAACTTAAATTATATTCAAGGGATTTCGAATGATTTATACTTTACGGTATAAATTAAATTTGCTTTTAGAGGATTTCTACGGATTTCAACACTACAAGGAGAGAATATTAAGACTTATTGAACATTTTACAAATTTTAATGGTTTTAAACAGATTTCAACGGAATAAAAAATGTTCATATGCATTTAAATAACATTTTAGGAGATTTTAAAGATATAAATGGAATTTACCAATTTTTCCTGTGTACAATTTATGTGTGCTGAATCGCTATTTTTGTATAATTCCATATGAGATTCTTAGTGGTCTAAAATAAATCCTTCTTTTGTAGTTTCTCTCATTTTTACATCAATTCCTTCAATTTTTTGTATTATTTATTCCAATGCTGAATATTTTCATAAAATTTCTTTCCATAGGATAATTTTTTTTACAATGAATTTCGTATAATCTATGGAATCTTTTGCAATCCCATGCAATCTTGTTATCTTCCTATACACCCAACTCTCGGTTTAGGCACAGTGCCTGGGCGCGCCTGTGTGTGTGTGCGCTTATATATATGCATGTATGTATGTATGTATGTGTGTGGATATATTGATATAGATGATTTTTTAATGCAAGATGCATCGATTGACCTATATAACATTGATACATTTTAATAAACAGTGAGAAAGTTATGGTCATTTATATTATATAAAAAATCGATTTTTATATTAAAAAATTTCTCATTTTCATAATTTAATGTTGATGCGAGAATAGAAAAGATGTATTGATTCGACACCAATCTATTAACCTATAATACTGACTTATTTGTATTAAAGGGTATAGCTATGGTAATGCATAATATTTAAAAAACGGTTTTTAAGAGAAAAACTTTTTTTTTAAACATAATTAAAAGCTAATGCAAGAAAAGAAAATATTCCTTGATTCAAAGCAAATAGACTGAACTCTAATATTAATCAATTTAATCAAATAGTAAGGAAGATATTTTATTTATAATATTTAAAACATGTGTTTGAAACGCAAAAACTTTTTTCATCAAAGTAGTTCAAAGTTCATGCATGCACAGAACAGATTTTTTGATCATAAATTTTTAAATAAAATAATTACCATTTCATATGTATACAAAATTTTATTTGTCTGATTTAAAATTTCTATTTTTAAATTGATAAAAAGAAAAAACATTAGTTTTCTATTATTTGAAGAATTACTAACGCTTTATCTATAAGGAAGAAAAAAAACTGGGGGTTCAGTAATGTTGCGGCTCAACTAAAAGTAAATAATGGAAATGCCTATCTTCATCAAAAAATTTATTATCAACGTAATATTGCAAGCGTATAATATATAATTTCAAAATGTACCCCGCTTTTTGGTACACGTGCAGTTAAAAACGTCTGATTTTTAACATTACCCAAAAAAAATCTTATAAAGTAAAATATTGATATTCTTGGAGTTTTAAAATATCCTTGAATAATTAAAATTTTTTGAAAGCTTTTGTTATCTTACGAAATCTATGAAATCCTTTAAAATGCCTTCAAATTATTGAAATCGATTGAAGCATCTTGGAGTTTAAAAAAAAAACCTAATTTCAAAAAACCCTAAAATATTTCAAATAGTTTGGAATATTTTGATATGCCTTGAAATCTTCAAAATCTCTTTGGAATTCCTCGGAAACTTTCCAATTCCATAAAATCTTTGGAAAACTTTAAAAACTCTTTAATTTATTGAAATCGATTGAAAAACCTTGGAATTTTAAAATACCCCCAAGTATTTCATATTCTTTAAAATCTTTTTATACCTCTTAAAATCTTTAAAATCTTTCTAGAATTCCCCGGAATCTTTAAAAATACCATAAAATTCTTTAAAATCCCTTAAATTGATTTAAACTTGTTGAAAAATCTTGAAGTTTTGAAGTATCCTAAAATATTTAAAATGTTTTGAAATTTTTTTAATATCTTTTTAAAACTCCATGGAGTTTTTGAAAATACTACAAAATTTTTGAAATCCTTTAAAGTCCTTCAATTGATTAAAATCTATTAGAATCCTTGGATTATTTTAAATTACCCTCAAATATTTAAAATTGTTTAAAATCATTTTATATCCCTCAAAATCTTCGAAACCCTTTAATCCTTTGATTTTATATGAAAGTTATGATGGTCCAATAATGCACTGAAAACTTTTCTTTTCGAATTTTTATTTATATCGCACATGAAACTTGTATGTGTATGTATCAAGGATCCCAAAAAACACCCAAAGTGAAAAATTTAGTTTTGGCGAGTTTTGGGTGCAAATTATAATTTTTGCAGTTTTTTAATGAAAATTATTTCTAATACGAAAAATACTACTTGATACTGATAAGTATATTTTTGCATAAATTTTATAAACAATATATTACTGTTTTCAGCAATATAAATAGAATGAGGTTCAAGTTAATAACCGTTAACGTGTGTTTAAAGAATTTATTATTATTGTTAATAATATTCTCTTTGAATAATGCTAGAATTGATGGTTTTTTCTAAAATGTTCAACTTGTCGTTCACTTTTCACTTAGAGTGACTTAAGAATTAATTTAATTTAAAAAAAAGTGTTCGAAGAAAATGTTATTGTTTATAACTATCTTGATCTATACTCATGACAGATAATTTCGGTTCTTTTTTGGAATTTTAAAATTTTGTTCTACTTTTCAATTAAAGTGAAGTAATAATTAAATCAAGTTGAACAAAATTTTTAAAATAAATTATTTTTGTTAATAATATTCAATTTGAATACTGCTAGAAAGTTGCGTTTTTACTTAAATTTTGTATGTATTTGTCTATCTCTCACTTGGATTGACTTCATAGTTAATTAAAGTCAGAAAAAATAATTGTTCAAACAAATGATTATTTTTTCGCAACTATCTTGATTTATGCTAATGTCGGATAGTTTTGTTTTTTTCTGAAATTTCTAACTTTTTGTCAATTTTTTACTTTGTGAGATAGTAATTAATGCAAGTCAACAAAAATAATTATGTAACAAATTTCTTTATTGAAACTATGTTCTCTTGTATAAGTGTTAGAAAGTTGGTTTTTTTCTGCAATGTTGAGCTTTTCTTTAACTTTTAACTTAAATATTTGAATTCTCAACAAAAAAGTTGTATTTTTAATAGAGAACATCCAAACTGGCGACCTTTCTACAAAATAAATAAATTTTCTACAAAATAGTTGAATTTTTAACTTATGCAATATACACTATTTTGTTTAAATAGAAAATAGAATAGCTACATTTCCAGATAAAAACTCTGATCAAAAAATTATTTCGAACAATAAGAATAATTAATTTTTAATAAGAAACTTACATAAAATTAATTTTATATCAAGATCAATATTCTACCAAAACAGTAGAAAAACCAAAACTACAAAACAGTAGAATTTTTAACAAAAAAGCTCGTTTAAAAGAAAATAATTGAATTTTCAACTGCAATTGTGAATTCTTATTTAAAAAATTAATTTTTGTACAAATTAGTTTAAATTTTAGTCAAACAATCGACTTTTTCCGAACAATGACACTGAGTTTTTAACAATACATGTAACAGTTGATATTTAAACCCAGCAATGGCATTTTTAGCCAAAAAGGAAAAATTGTTAACCAAGAAGATTGAATCTCTACCAACTAAGATGATTTTTTAACAAATTATATGAATTTTCATTCAAATAGTTGAAGTTTTAGTTAAAAAATGTAAACTTTTAACGAAAAAGATCAGTTTTTAACCGAAAATGAAATAGTTTATTTCCCAGTTAAAAAATGTAATATTTAAGAAAACATAAAATGAATTTTCATCGAAATAGTCCAATTTTTAACCATAGAGATGAATCTTCTACTTAAAAATTAATTTTTAAAAAGCTAGTTAAACTATTGATAAAAATTCGACTTTTAAAAAATTTAGTTACACTTTAGTGAAAAATTACATTTTCCACCAAATAATATTATTTTTAATCATATGGGGCTGAGCGTGCGCAGTTTTTGCATCGCCAATTTTCAAAAACAAAATCAAGCTATGAAAAAAATCACTGATACAGCTTGAAGGAATGATATTACAGCTAAAACATTCTTTTAATTTAATAAAAAAATTAATTTCTCATTAAAGGCACAACTGTTTATTTTTTCTTTTAAAGGTACAAACTTTTATATCATGACTTTTCTAGAATTGGGGAAAAATAATACTTTTTTGAAAGGAGGAATTACGATGTATTGTAAAGAATGCATGGAATTGGAAAGTTGCCAGGGACTCATGGGATTGTAAACTAGTGCGTGGGATTGCAAAGTGCTGCGTGGGATTACAAAGTGGTGCATGGGATTGCAAAATAGTGCATGGAATTGCAAACTAGTGCACTTGAGGATTGCAGGATAAATCATAAGATTGCAGGTAAAATGTAAACCAAATTGTAGGAGTAATCAACTCCTCGTGTTGTTAGGGAATGAAAAAACGCATATTATGATGCAGAGAATCTTAACGCATCGGATTAATTTGCACTACTATGCATTTCTGTGCACCCCTAGTTTTAATCCCTCAACCCTCCCTGAGTCTGTACGTATCGAGTTCGTTACAGATCCCCGTTGCAAGATCTCCACCCCTTACCCTCTTTCTCACTATTCCCTTCTCCAGAATTACCCTACAGTCACAATTGCGATTTGCGCAACTCCGTCGCGCTTCCTTTTCTTGTCTGCGATATTGGTGCCTGTCTCGCAAGCGCGCCTTTACTAACATTTGCCAACATGGGTGTCACTGAGTAGACTGTAGATGTAGAACCTCTACTGTACATGAATAACAGGGATGGCTTCAAAAAAAAAAAATGCTGAGGAAATTTTTCATTTCACTTCTCTAGGTCTTCAAACCGATTCGAACACTACTTGGCGCCGTACGGGAGGGTGAATGTTTTCTCGCCCTAAATCGCCTAATCAAATGCCCATTTTACCCACACTACCTGCCACCGATGAGATCCTTATAAAGGTCTCGCTCTCGATTTCTATTCAGATTTTTTATAGTGGCAGATTGCTCTTTAGTTGATTGGATTGATTTTAATTTTAGCCCTTTAAAAAGGGGATGATCATTAGGGTAACTCCCCCCAAAAAAGTGTTTTGTTGACTGTCTCACTCTCCCTTCTTATTTTTTTTCTTTTAGTGCGAAAATAATTATGCAATCTTTTATTAACTAGAAAAAAATGTTTAACTAGGGTCACCTGCTTCATCGAAAAATTAGAGCGTTATCCCACTTCTCACCTCTTCAACCTCTAATTTCCCCCACTCCTAATACAATTTAAAATAAAAGTGGAATACTTTTTGACTAAAATGATAAATCAATAACCAAAAAATACCTTCTCACCATAGTAGTTTAACTTTCAATCAAATAATTGAATTTTCAAACAAAAAGTATGAATTCTAAATAAAAAATTTAGTTCCAGATATTTGAATGAAAAAAGATTTTTATTTTTAATAAAAAACAGTTGGATTTTCGATAAGAGTTTATTTTTTCATTATCAAAGAATTTTTAGACATTAAGGAAAAAAAATTAATCCAAAGTGTTGAAATCTCGAGGAAAAATACGAGCATTCTACAAAAATTTGAATTTTCATACATGAAGATTGATTTTTTTCAAAAATATATGGATTTTTGAAAAACTGCTTAAATTTTCAACTCAGTGGTTTAATTTTTAAAATTGCCAAAAATAATTTTTAACAAAAAATCGAGTAGTTAAATTTTGTTACAAGAAAGCTAATTTTCTACTAAGTATTTAAATTTTTAACAAGAAAACTTTAATTTTTAACCAAACGGTTGCTTTTTTAACCAAATAGTAAAATTTTTGCATTAAAAAAATTATTCTCTGACCCAAGAAGATGAATTTTCTACAAAAAATGTCATATTTGATATTTCTACGAAAAAAGATTTTTATTGAAAATCAAAAACAAACAAAAAATTAAATGCTCAACTAAAGAAGATTAATTTTCCTGTAAAAAGTTGCAATGCTTACCAAAAAAAAATTTTTCTACGAAAAATGACGAACTTAAAAAAAAGACTTAAATGTTCAACAATTTTTCCAACATCTACAGACAAAAAGATACATTTTCTATTAAAAAGTCTAATTTTTAACAAATTACATGAATTTTCGACTAAAATAGTTATTTGTGACACTCGGTCCTTAAGTGGAACTTTTTCGGCTGAATGTGAAAGATGTCGGTCCGCCGTCGAGGCGTAGCCGCGACGAAGAACGAGTACTGCGATTTGTACGAGGCAAAGTGCCACTTAGGGGCCAAGTGTCACCCACTATTTTTTATTACACCATCAATTCAATTCAATTTATTTCAATTCAATTCAATTCACTTAATTTAATTCAGTTTATTTCAATTCAATCCAATTCATTTCAATTCAATTCCCGAGACAAAGGACGAGTACTGCAATTTACAGGAGACAACAAACGATCATTAATGCAAACAGGTTTGAAACAGTCCAATTCAATTCAATTCAATTCGATTCAATTCAATTCAATTTGTTTCATTTATTCAATTCAATCCAATTCATTTCAATTTAATTCTCGAGACGAAGGACGAGTGCTGCAATTTACAGGAGACAAAGTGGCAGATAAGGGCCGTGTCACACACTATTTTTTATTACACCAAACGATCATTAATGCAAACAGGTTGCAAAGAGTCCAATTCAATTTAATTCAATTCAATTTAATTCTGTTTATTTCAATTCAAATTAATTCAATCCATTAAATTCATTCAATTCAATCCAATTCATTTCAATTAAATTCCCGAGACGAAGGACGAGTACTGCAATTTACAGGAGACAAAGTGGCACATAAGGGTCGCGTGACACACTATTTTTTATTACACTAAACGATCATTAAGGCGAACAGGTTGCAAAGAGTCCAATTCAATTCAATTCAATTCAATTCAATTAATTAAATTCAGTTTATCTCAATTTACTAAAATTCAATCCATTCAATTCATTCATTCAATTCAATCTAATTCATTTGAATTAAATTCCCGAGATGAAGGACGAGTACTGCAAGTTACAAGAGACAAAGTGGGACACAGGGGCCGTGTCACACACTATTTTTTATTACACTAAACGATCATTAATGCAAACAGGTTGCAAAGAGTCCAATTCCATTCAATTCAATTCAATTCAATTAATTTAATTCAGTTTATTTCAATTCAATTAAATTCAATCCATTCAACTCATTCATTCAATTCAATTCCATTCCATTTAATTCAATTCAATTTATTTCAATTAATTTAATTCAGTTGATTTCAATTCAATTCAATCTATTCAACTCATTTATTCAATTCAATCCAATTCATTTCAATTCAATTCCCGAGACAAAGGACGAGTACTGCAATTTACAGGAGACAAAGTGGCACATAGGGGCCGTGTCACACACTATTTTTTATCACACCAGTTACCGCAAGCTCAGTACGTTTACATGTCAAAATTGGGTTCAGTGCACTCATCGTACCATAAAGTACAGGTGTGCATGTCCATCGGGCAATCAGATCACAGTGTCAGCTACATTATAGTACAATGTACCCTAATTAAAAGTTTTACGGCCTAGGCTAAGAAGTGCTATTTTAGATATCGTTCACAGCATGTACCTAAAATCACACTTATGATGGCCATCTAATAAAAATGATTCATTTTAAAACAAAAATGAAATAGTTGAATTTTAATTTTTAAAATTAATTTGAAACCAACAACGAAACAAATTATTTAACAAAATAGTTAATTTTTTAACCCAGGAAATAAACTTTGGCTAAAATGATGAATCTTCAACTGAAAAAAAAAGAATTTTCTACCAAGTACTTCAAGTACTTAATATTTCAATCCAAAATGTAATATTTGATACTTCTATCAAAAAATTAAATATAATTAAAAAAACAATAACAAAAGACTGCAGATTTTGCTTATGAATATTTTAAGAGTTCTTTTATTTTAGGCTAAATAATTTTTTAACTCAATTTCTCGAAAGAATTCTTTTTTATTTAAGTGTGTACAAGGGATGTTTTAAATATTAGCAATTTTAGAAATGTATGATTTTTAGATTGCTTCTTTTCCTAGTTAGAAAATGTAATATTCCGAATATAGTTTTGTTAACTTAATAATATCGATATCTTTCTTCATCCTTAAACACACGTAGTTTAAACTTATTTTTGCCCTTGAAAAATTAATTTGATCGTCATATGTTAATTTCGATATGTAACAAAAATCTTGCACACCATTAATTAATTACAAAAATAATAAATGGTTTTTTAAACGTTCATAATATTCAACCCCGAAAAAAATTTAATAATAATATAGGGGAAATAATCCTACAATTGATAGTGGCTTACTCTAGATAACCTTAGCTGGAAAACTTGAGAAGAATTACATTATTTATTTTTTTTAATATAACATTTCAGGAAAGATGCTGCATTTTCTGACTAAGCTTTATTGAAATATTATGATTAATTAATGTGTAAGGGCAAAAATTAATTTTTTACTCCATTAAAAATTGTGCCTCTTTATTAATCATAATTTTTACTTAAATCGAACATTCTTGTGGCACCTTTGTACATTAGAATGAAAATATGAAGTTTAATGAATAATATTTATTTATACAACACATTTTTTCTTTATTATTTATAATTATTTGAGGACTTTCTATTTGAGATTATATTTTCCAACAATAGATGACTAACAGTAGATAATCGAAAAATTGCGAAAAATTTTGCTATCAAAAGTGACAGATCTATTTTGCATCGCAGTCATTTCAAGTTAAAGGTTGTGTCGTTTTTTTCCGTTAAGTTTTTTCATTTAAGTTTTTAAAAATAAAAAACCAAAAAATAGGCTTCATTTTTACTTATTAAAAAGCTCATGAATTTTAGTTGCGTTGAGGAATCACTCGCAAAGTATATCTTTTCTAGGACTAAGGTATCTACAAATTTTGCACTTTTCTGTCATCAAAATTAAATATCTCGCACCAATCGTAATAATCTCACGGAATATCAGAGAGAAAAAATTTCAAAGATTAAGGGTTTATGAATCTTTTGAAATAATGATAATTTTAACTATTATTTACTCAAGTAACTGATTTTAATTGTAAGTATACTCAAACAGATATGCAAGCTTTATTTAAAAACTATAATCTTTTTTTATTTGCAAAACTTCATGTAGTTAAATGCTGTTTTATTTTTTCCTAACTAGTGTAGAGTGATTTCCCCTATATAACATTTTTTCCCCCGAAGATCACACTTCATGTGCACATACGTATATACCACACTAGTGCGAATTGGGATTTCGACTTTTTAAATGATAATAAGTCGTGAGTAAATAAAGTAATAATAACTTATAAGATACATTTTTTGGAAGAAAAATTACTGAGAAATGTTATAATAATAAAACTAAATGTAATAAACAATTTTAAAATAGCAGAAAAAAAATGAGAAGAACTTTCCTGAAATGTCATTTTTTTCAAAAAAATAAAAATTTATAGTAAATATCAAAAAAGAACTTTTCTTTAATTGAAAGTCAAAGTACATATTTCCAAGAAAAATACTAAGTATACAAATGCAATAAGATTTAAATAATTTTTATGTTGATATGTATGAATGTTTGGAGCACGGAAAAAATCAAAACAGAGTTTTCCATCTAGAAATCAAACTAGAGTTTTAACCCAGTTTTAATTTTTTAACCAAATATTAACATTTTTACATTAAAAACTTTTTCTCTGACCCAAGAAGATGAATTTTCGACCAAAAATGTGTCATATTTCATATTTTTCCAACATCTACAGACAAAAAGATACATTTTCCATTAAAAAGTCGAATTTTTAACAAATTACATGAATTTTCGACTAAAATAGTTATTTGTGACCCTCGGCCCTTAAGTAGGGCGTCTGGATCTTCTCAGCTTGATCTGATTTCTTGTTGAAATATACTAGTATATTTCTTTGAAAAATTTGCAAGCAATTTTTCCAAGCCCGTACCCTTGGCAGTGGTTTCGCTAGATAGTAGATAGGGACAGTTAGTGTTTTCGACACACAAGTGTGGGATGGACATATTTAACGGCGGAAGAGGGGGGGGGGTCGTTTTATCTGCCTGGTGACAATAGGCACTTGTTTGAAAATTTTTCTGGTGCTAATTCGCACTAGTGTGGTATTTGAGGGTTAATAACATACAATAAATAGGACAAGTATAAAATGAATACAAAATGAAGTCAGGTAACGTAGAATTTTTTATTTAGCGCATTAACAACAGATAATTAAATATACTCAGGCATCAACTTAATTCATTGCAATTTTCGTATTTCACCATATTTTTTTTCCTCGTTTCAAAATTCAACCTTGAAAACACGTATGGTCTAAATTTTTCTTTACCTTAAAAGATAGTAAATTAATCGTGAAAAGTTCCGAAAAAAATTAAGATAAAAAAAATCAAAAATTCAGTATAAAATAAGTATAAATACTTAAATACCATAGAGTTATTCTAAACTTTATTCTATAAAAATAGTGCACTCATTGCATACTGAGTCACGATGACTTTCACACATACGCTTTTTATAATTAATAATATTGTTTAATTAAACATTGATAATAATAAAATATTATTATTAAATGATAATACAACGTCGATAGTAAAAGTGATTCTAAACTTCATTTTACTTTCATCTTTTCGTGAATCGATACTAAAAATTGCGGCGGTGGTGGATTAAATTTTAACATTTTCGAAATTAAGCCCTTGATACTTTGGCGCATGGTTCGTAGTTGTAAGCGACGTTGCCGATGCTCCTCGATGAGAGTAATATGCAAACTTTTAAATTTTTTAACACGAATGTATAATTTTCATATAATTGAAAAAACAATTATCTGGCGAAATTAAATTGTTTTCAAGAACCCATTTCGCAACCGTAGACTACCAAACTAGTGCAAATTTGTTCCAAGCGCAACTTTCAAACCGAACCTGATAAAAAGTTAAGAGCGAATGACGCTGGGTCTATTGGGGGGGGGGGGGGGGGGTGGGTTTTAACCCCCGTGGGACAAAAGGCCCAGGTTGGAAAATTCCTGTGGGGGTGAGTCAAACCGGAGAGGTTTGGG
>JAAAKG020209079.1:0-10329 GCA_010014905.2 Druon quercuslanigerum | reverse complement strand
GAGCTCTGAGACCACGCAAGCGAAAGACCGAACCAGGGAGCTGGAGGAAGGGGGGGGGGGGGGGGGGGGGGGGGGGGGGGGGGGGGGGGGGGGTGGTTAGTTTTATCTACCGTGTGACAAAAGGCACTTGTTTGAAAATTTTGCTGGTGCTAATTCGCACTAGCGTGGCATTTGAGAGTTAATAACAGACAATAAATAGGACAAGGATAAAACGAATACAAAATGAAGTCAGGTAACGAAGAATTTTTTATTTAGCGCATTAACAACAGATAATTAAATATACTCAGGCATCAACTTAATTTTATTTTTGATTATTTTGTCACAAATCATCTCACGTTTTGATCCGACTTCAGTTCAAAAGGAAGTAGGTTTATTGTGTTTCTTAATGATATATGTATCATGTGAGGTTCTAAAGAATAGTTTATAGGAGATCCTCTACTTTTACGTTCATCCCTTATGTACATATCGGATATGTCAGTTACGTTTACCTATATCCCTCAGTACGTTACTTGATATACTCGAAGCACCCAATAATGCAGATCAAGTATTTCTGACGTAGAAATCCTTATGCTCTTTTGATAAAAACCCAAAAAATAATTTAGTAAAATTTTGATTTGTTATCAACGGAGATAAGGATTTCTACGTTAGAAATACTTGACTGGATCGAATACCGTACTGAGGGATTAGGTTAAACGTAACTGACATATCCGATATGTACATAATGAACGAACGTGAAAGTCCCATGTAGAAATTCGGATCGGGGGTTTGGTAGGGCCCTGGATATATTTCCGTATTTTTAATCATTCGCTGGCCGGGAAAATGGAGAGGGCCTCACTAGTTCTGTAATGTTTTTTTAGTCAGGTACTAGCTAGAATTTCTGAGCAGGCCCTGACGAGAGTGCCTTTTAATAGCCAGACGATTAGTAGGGCCCCGTCTAGACCCTTTCGATTACCTGATGAATATTTAAATAAGTTAAATATTTAAATTATATGGCAAAAAAATATTTAAAAAATAAATAATTATTTATTGCGAGTATTTTCACTTTGTATATTAATGGTCCTATTTAGAGTGAATACATATATTACATTTTTAAGCATTATATTACAAATAAAATTTCTAACGTTACGGAGTATCGAACACCTACCTACACCTAAACTGAACCTTCGAGTTGAAAGTCGGTGAAAAAACCATACTCATAAGGTAAAGCTCAAAAAATTTTAAATTCTCTTTTTCTAATTGCATATTTATTATTATATAACGTTACGTAAATGTAAAATATACGAACGGTTAACATGAACATCAATAAAATTATTTTTAAATAAATAATTTTAATCGATTGAAATTTTTCTTCCTGTAATATTTTGTTTTTTTTTTCCCGTTGTAGACTACTTTTTACAATGACAGGAAATGTAATTTTTTCTGAACATTTACAGTTTTTCATGAAGATGGAATTTTTTCATTAAAAAACACAGTATACAGATAGATTTGCCATACCTATACGAGGCACGAAATTGCTCACCAGAACCTGACAGGGCACTGATCAGTTTTTTCTAGACTAGATATTGTGATAAGGGCCACAAATATTTTTTTCTAGACTATATATATTCTGATAGGAGTCCGAGATAGTTTTTTCTTGGCTAGATATTCTGATAGAGGCCCCAACCAGTTTTTTCTAGACTAGACATTCTGATAAGGACCCCATCGGAACCCAATTTCAAATAGGGAAAGATGGGGAAATTTCCTATTCAATGTTGGAATCCGATGGGTTCCCTATCATAATATTTAGTCTAGAAAAAACTGTTTGGGGTCCCTATCAAAATATCTAGTTCAAAAAAACTGGTTGCGACCCCTATCAGAATATCTAGTCTAGAAAAAACTGGTTGGGGCTCCTATTAGAATATCTAGTCTAGAAAAAACTGATGGGTGCCCTGTCAAGTTCTAGTAAAGAATCTCGTGCCTCATATAGGTATATGGCAAAAAGTTATAATAGCAAATCTCTCTGTATACTGTTTTTTTTTAATTCCATCCTTATGAAAATCTTTAAATAATCAGAAAAAATTACATTTTCTGTCATTGCAAAAAGTTTGAAAGTAATCTACAACGGTAAAAACGAAATATTACAGGAAGAAAAATTTCAATTGATTAAAATTATTTATTTAAAAATTATTTTATTGATATTCCTGTACTATCTGGTGAGGTGTCCAGTTTCAGAAATTGCTTAAAATTCAAAAGTTAACTCTGTAAGAAGAAATATTAAAATATTATAGAATTAAATTATAGAATTAAAATATTCAGATAGAACGACTAATGGATGGCGGTTTATGGAGAAAAAATGTTGTCGTTTGGTCTATTTGTCAATTTGTAACTCTATATTTTGTAGCAATAATGCAATTTTAGATCACTTATAATCTGATATGGAATTAAACAAAAATAGCGATTCAGCAGAAATAAACTTTACAAAGAAAAAATTTGTGAACTCCATTTATATCCTTAAAATATCTTAAAATTTAATGGAAATCCTTAAAATAAAATTTAATTTAATCCGTAAAGTATAAATCATTTAAAATACCTTGAATATAAATGAAACTAAACTTATTCGTTAAAGGTCTCTGAAAAAAGTTTAAATCCATTGAAATCCTTGGAGATTTAATAAAATCCTTAAATCTTTTAAAATTCCTTGGAATACTTTAAGATTCCTTGATACCTGTAGAATTTCTAAAAATCCCTTTAAATTCAATTAATTTGCATGTATTTTCCATATATTTTTATCAATCATTTGAAATATTTAGAAAATCTAGAATATTATTTAAAATCCCTTGAAATTTTTTATATGTTTTAAAATCCTTTAGAATCTCTTAAAATCCCTTAAAATCTTTGAAGATTGTAAAAATTTATCTAAAAAAGTGTAAATCATTTCAAATCCCTTGAACATAAATGGAATGTAACATATTCATTAAAGATTTTTTAAGAAAGTGTAAATTCGTAAGAGATTTATTAAAATCCTTAAATATGGTGAAATTCCTTGAAATACCTTAAAATCTCTAAAAATCTGTGGACTTTGTAAGAATCCCTTAAAAATTTAATGAAATTTCATTTATTTTTCGAAATTTCCTAGAATACCTTTGAAATCTTTAGAAACTCTTAGAAAAATATGGAAATCCTTTCAAATATTGTATATCTCTTAAAATCCTTTAGAAACCCTTAAAATCCCTTGAAATCTACGGAGATTGTAAAAACCCTTTAAAAAGTATAAATAATTTGAAAGCCCTTAAATATAACTTGAATCAAACTTATTCATTAAAGTTCTATTTTAAAAAAACGTTTAAATTCCTGGAAACCTTTAAAATCCTTTGACAATTTCGGAATCGCTATTAATTTCTTGAAATTTCATTTAATTGGATTAAATTTAAATTCTACAACATTTTTTGAAATCTCTTGAAATTTTCTATGACTCTTAAAATTCATTAGAATCCCTAAAAATCCCATTCAACTTTTGGAGGTCGGAAAAATTTATTTAAAAAAGTTTCAATCATTCAAAAGCCTTTGAGTGTAATTTGAATTTAGCTTATATTTCAAAAACTCATTAAAAATTTTCGAACAATTTTTAATCCCTTGAAATCCTTCGAGATTAAATAAAATTCTTAAATCTTGCGAAATTCCTTGAAATACCTTCAAATACCTACAAATCTTTGGAATCGCTTGAAATTTACGTAAAATTTAATATAATTTAATTTATTTTTCAAAATTCACTACAAATCCCTTTGAATATTTGTAAATCCTAAAAAATTCTTTGAAGCCCCTTGACAGCTTTGAAAAAAGTAAAAATGCTCTAAAATCGCTTGTAATCCGTGAAAATATTTTTAATCTTTTAAAAACCAATGAAAACATTTAAGACGAGTTGAAATATTGATAAATCCCATAAAATGCTTTTAAAAGCCTTAAAATCCTGTGGAAGTCCCTTGAAATCTGTTAAAATATTTTGGAGACCATAAAACCTCCTGATATGTTTAAAAATCTTTAAAATTTCCTGAAATTGTTTTGAAATCTGACGAAAATGCTTAGAATTCATGGAAATTCTCCGGAATTCACAACTAAATTTATCTTATTTATTAACATTCTCTAAAAGAATAATATTTAAATTTCTAAAAACCTTCGAAATCCTCAAGTCTTGTGAAATTCCTCGAAATTCTTTAAAATACCTTGAAATCTTTTAAATCGCTAAAGGTGCCCCTTCAAATTTAATTTAATTTAATTTCCAAAATTCTAAATTTTTTCAAAATCTCTAAAATATTTGCACAAATTCTTTCAATATTTTAACAATCTTAAATTCCATACTGATTTTTTTATAATAATTTTCTGTAATGATTTTTCAAGACTCACGAAAAAATGATAAGACATTCATTAAGGAAAATCACAGACCTATAATGAATTTCATATCATATTTTTTCGTCAGGGGGTATTACAAGGCCTGCATTGGATAGTTATATTTATGCAAACTTGATTAAATTCAATAGAAAAAAGACAAATACTTACATTCTTAATTTGAAAAATGTTAATAAACAAAGAAGAAGAAAAGGAAAGTAAGGTTCAAAGTTGCTTCTTTCTTTTTACTACGCTCTTCAACACCTATTCATTCAAAAGGGATTCATAAAATGTATGGAAATTTTGAAATGTAAATATTACCATTCATATTATTATAACAAATAATTAATTAAATCTTTTTTCAAACAAGCAAACTTAATATTCTTTTTCTTTCTTTAGAAATAAATTTGTATTAAGAAAGTTTTCCTTTTCCAGAGGCATCATATTCAGTTATACAATGGGAGGAACACGATTTTTCGATTGAACAATTTCGAAAAGGAGGTAGTAAATAAATTACAATTAGCAATGTGTTTGAAATAATAAAGATGATATTTTAAGATATTATATTGTTCTACTTACTAAACAATGTAAATAAAACAGCCAAGCCTAAGAACAGGATGGTAGCGAAATCGATTTTTTGAAAATAAAAAAAAAAAACTCTAATCTAGATTCCTTTGAGCAATTGAATATTCTGTTGCCTTAATTAAAGCATATTTCGTGTACAATAGTCGCTATCGCAATGTTTTTTCTAAATGACAACACATATTTAAGAGATAGACTGGAGATGCGGAAATTGTTCTAATCAGATTTTCGTATTTCATAATCTTTTTTTCTTTGTTTCAAAATTCAACCTTAAAAACACGTGTGGTATAAATTTTTCTTTACCTTGAAAGATAGTGAATTAATCGTGAAAAGTTCCAAAAAAATTAAGGTAAAAAAAATCAAAAGTTCAGTTTACTTCATTAACCATTTAGGAAACTACTCACAATACTTAAAACACCGCTTATATAGAAATATCAAAGAACAATGTATGAACACTTTTTTTTCTTCACAAGAATTCATTGTAGAATGAATAAACATCAAAAACAGATTAGAACCTAAACAAAAATTTGAATTCAGAAGAAATAAGTTTTTTCAACATGATTATGAACTTTAGAAAATAGAACTGAAAAACGTTTTAAAAACATCTCAGATAAACAAATTCCAAATTATATTGTCGAGACTATTAACTTGGTTTAAAATGATGGAATTCCTTTTGCTAAAAAAAATACTGTTAACAATATCATAGCTAATTTAGAAAACAGTATCCGAGTTTTTAATCCAGATAAAAAACAAAATGTCAAAAAGGAATTTGCCACACTTATTTCAAATTTCATTTGAAATAATAAATTGCAAAATCAAATTAATTTACAAGAAATAGAAAATGTAAAAAAAATTCCAATTAAATAACAAAGACACTATATTCGTACAAGCGAATAAGGGAAATGTGAATGTAGCTTCTAACGTCAATGATTATAAAGAAACCGTAAAAATAATGCTAAAAAATTCAAATTTGTAAAAAGAAGTAAAAACCTCTTTGGTACCTCCAATATAAAAGAAATGTAATGAAATTGTTAAAAGATGGCAACTTAAAACATATATTAATGATGAAATGTCTTATAGGCGAAAGTCACGTGGTTCTACTATAGCTAAAGCATATGCTCTCTTAAGGGTGCATAAACCAGATTTAAAATGAAGAATAATTGTCTCCTTTATTGATTCCCCGACTTATAAATTAGCTTCCTGTTTTTCCAGAATTTTAACACCAGTATCAGGTAAAACCGTTTTATTTATTAAAGATAGCTGGAACTTCAAAAATTGTTTTGAAAAAGCAAAAAATACCGAGTTCCCACTCCACGGTTTCACTAGATATCGTTTCCATGTTCGATAATATACCTTTGGATTTGGCTCTTGATGTTGTTGAAGAAAAATTAAATCTTAATAGAAATCTTACAAAAATTTCAAAAAAATTAATTCTTAGTAGCTATAAAAATGGTCTTTAACAATACAGTTTTTTCATTTAATAATAAATATTATAAACAAGTTTTTGGTTGCCCTATGGGTTCTCCTCTGTCACCGATCATTTTCAATCTAGTATTAGAAGATGTCGAAAATAGAGCCTTAAGCAATTTTAATTTCAGACCATTAATATACAAAAGATATTTTGATGACATTTTCGACAGTTTTGTCAAAATTAATGAATTTGTATAGATTGGTTGAGTAAACAGACATGGTCTGGCCAATATCTGAACTATAATTCGCAACATGAATTTAGTAAAAAGATTGGCCTAATAAAAGGACTCATTGATAGGGCTGTAAAACTCAGTGATTTTAATTTCAGAAATAATTGTAATTTAATTAAAGAAAAATTAAAATTGAATAATAATCGTTTATCGTTAATAAATAGCATTACAAAAGAACGTCTTTATGAAATCTAAAACAGCACGGGTGTAAAAAAAAAAGAAAAGTGGTTGAAGGAACATTGTAAATTTGACATTACAGTATCTTTCCCATGTACAAGGTTTATCTGAAAGACTCAGAGCATTGCTTAACAAACATAATATCACGTCTTATTTTCTAAATAATCAAAATTTAAGAAACACCTTTCAGAATATAAAATACTCTGCATTAAAATATAATTTATCGAATGTAGTTTATTTAATCAAATGCAAACAATGCAGTAATATATACATCGGAGAATCACAGAGCATAAAAGAGATTGTCGGTTAGAAAACCAAAATACAGGCCTATCAAAACATGCATGGACTCATGATCATTTTTTTTGTATTTTCAGATTGGAAAATAATCAATTTTTCAAGAATAATTTTATGCATATAAACATAAAAAAAATTCAATCATTAAAAATAGATTTATTTCACTTTTGATAATATAAAAATTTTAGCTCAAGAAAAAAAAACATACAAAAGGAAAATCTTAGACTCATATTTTATTAAAGAATATAAAAGAAATTGCATAAATTTACAAATTGAAATGTTAAATATTGATAACACGTACCTGAGCCTTATAAATATTAATTAAAAAATTTTCTTCCTGAATTCAAATTTTGATCTGCTTTTTATTTGACATTGTAAGTAAATCCTCGTATCTCGAGGTTGTCAGACCATGGTTTATTCACTAAATGACTTCTCTTAAAAGTGATTGTATTATAATAAAAAATTAATTCTTCCAATGTGACTAATTCATGTATTATTAATTTTATTTTGACCATAGTGGTTAAAAAATGTTTTTGTAAACAAAACAGTGGTTTTTAAATATAATTTTTTCGATTGGAAAATGTAAAAATAACATTTTTGAAATCTACCTCCAACATAAGCCTTATTGGAAACAGTCTTATCAATGAGTTAATTCAGCTCAGCGATATCTCAAAAGTTTTTTTTGTATTTCTTTTAAATTCTATATATATTCAATAGATGAAGACTATCCAAACGTAGAATATTGTTATATCGGGTTAATATTTTGCAATATTAAAAAAAGTGATAATACACTCTTAATTAATTAATGACTCAAATTTTACAGGAAACAAAAAAACTATCTAAATTATAAAAAATCTTTCACACCATTATTGGTAAAAACCTTGCTGTAATTTGCGTCACCATGATTTTGGGGAACGTTCCCCAAAAAATTGTTGAGAGTGCATTCTTGTCGGAAAGTATTGTACTTATTGAATGATATTACATACTGACTATTGCGTATTTTTCATAGTAGGTATGACTATAATATATTTTAATCATATTTTACAATCAGTAATTTATTTATACTTCGTGTACAAAATTATTAAAGATTATTAGAATACATACATTAATAGCATTCTCATTCTAAATATAAAAAATTTTAAAACGTAGTAGTTTTGAACCATTTCAAAACAAATTTAAATTTGAAGCAATTGTAATAACTTATCTCACATTGCAAAATTAGAAATATAAATTAAAAATATTCTGTTATGAATTTTCTCAGCCTTATACTGCCTCTACGCCTAATTAAGAAATACAAAAATTAAAGGCCTTAAAGAAATGATTGAAAAATGCAAAGCCTTAAAAAATAAAATTCAATTCATTTTAAAATGTGTTCAAATAATTTTATATTTGATACATTTTTAAAGCAAATATGTTTAAGTTGAGTTATTCTGAATTCAAGATTTTTAAAGGTGAGCGTTACAAATACAAAATTAAATACATAATGAGAATATTTTTAACCATTTCGAATGCAAATGTTAAATATTTTGTGAGTGAAAATTGTAATAATTTAAAAGAAAATACTTAAAGAATATACCTTTTAGGAATAAAAATTTTAATTCAACAGTTGAAAATTAAAGAGAAACTGAAAATTGAATCTTGAAAAGTTATTACTTTCTGGAACTAATAACGCAGTTGGTGAATGCTAGGAGTGATATTTGTTCTGAAAGACATTTTGAAGTTATTTAAACCATATTTAACTGCTTAAACCATTTTTTGTGAAAAATAGTTTTCGATTACTTGAAAAATTTATATTTATTCACTTTCCCCTTTTCATAGCAAAGGTAAAGAAAAATCTAGTTTTTTAAATCTCTTAGACTATGTCGCTTATTATTAATTATTTTCTTATCTCACAAATTACACCCTAATTTTTTAAACAATTTTTTTGCATTTTCGGTGTGCATAGTTATGTTTTCAAATCGATTTGTTGAGATCATAAAACAATGTTTATTAAGCGACATAGTGTAAGAGATTCGAAAAAAACTAGAATTTTATTGATCTCTCATATTAAAAGGAGAAAGTACTTAGTAATTTTAATTTCCTAAATAATTTCCAAACTCTCTTCTACAAAAAATATCACTATTAACATTTATTAACTACATAAATCATTTCTGAAAATAATAATTTTTACGATTTACAGGTGAAAAAATGATTTAAATGATTGCCAAGTATCTTGCTCACAAAGATATTAGTTTTAAAATTTGTTAATTAAGTCATTATTTCAAGAAAAAAACTGACTTTACGATTTAGTGAAAAATAATTATACAAATAGAAACTGTTCAAACAGTTCGTGTCGAACATATATTTATTTTTATTTTCGCTATTTTTCACATTTGATTATTTTTTATGACTCAAAAGCTTAACTGAGGCTAATTTAATAACTTTTACTAAAAAAATAAAATATTTAAGTTTTGTGGTTAAAAGAAATTTATACCATTTATCAAAAAAAAATCAGGATGTCATATATTTGTTTAAGCAAATAACAATTGTATAAACAAACAAAAATTAGTTTAAAGATACTATAAAAGTTATTAATTGTTAAATAAACGTAAAATAATAAATTATTGATGTTGAAAACAAATACCGTCTTTAGCATAAATTTGACATCAAACTGCTATTTTACAGCTTATGGGACGTTTTCCGGGCACAATACAAGGGAGTTGAAGGGATTAAAATTAAAGGATATTGTGTTAAAATTATTTCCTGAACATTTCTTAGGAAACGCCTTAATTTTAATTTGCAAAATATTTATAACAAGTACTTACTTTTCTCGAAACCTGAGCTTTTCCAATTATAAACCATATGTTAATTTCAAAAGCCCGTGGGCACGGGTCAACGAACACTGATTTAAAAAAGTAAAGGATTTTTAGTTCAAACAGAAAAATATAATAATAAAGTAATTTTTGTTTTTGGCGCAGCCAGCTGTAAACTTGATTCATGGTAGAACAATTTTTACGAGAAAGTACACGAAACTAAAACCATTTTTGCAGGAACCCAGGCGGAAAAATTATATGTAATTTATATATAGTGTGAAGTTATAGGTGTAATATTTATTTGTTTTATATATATATAATCATAGATGATATATAAATTTATAAATGATTTCATACATGGACACAATTTTATAAAATTGTTTTCATATATGATCATATGCATAGTTGTGCATGATCATTCA
>JAAAKG020209068.1:0-22757 GCA_010014905.2 Druon quercuslanigerum | reverse complement strand
AAAATCTAGAATTTTTTTAAAAACTTATCACGTGCTGTATTCTCTTCAGCAGATCAAAAAAAAATCTGTTTGACATTGCTAGATGTGGAATTTCAGCAATTTTTGGAAATAATTTTCAGAGGCCAATTTTTCAAAATAAAAACGATCGAGAAAGATCAGTTTTCAGAACCAAAAAGATCAGTTATCAAACAAAAATAAAATAGATAAGGTTACATTTAAAAAAATTAATTTTCTAGCCAAAAAAATGTCGACCAAAAATTGAATAGCTACGTTTTTAGTTAAAAAATTAATTTTCAATTTAAAAACACATAAAAAAATTACATTTTCCCACAAAGTGGTGAATTTATAACTATAATGATGAATTATCAACTGCAATAATTAAATTTTCAACCGGAATGATGAATTTTAAACCAGCCAAAAAAGACGATTATCAACTAAAAAAGATAACTTTGCAACCAAAAATTAAATAGTTAAGTTTTTAGATGAAATATGAATGTTTAACCAAAGAGATAGATTTTTAACTAAAACGATAAAGTATTTAACTGAAATAGTTACACTTATTATTTGAAAAATTGATTTTCAAAAAAAAAAAAAAAAGAAAACAAATTCTCAATAAAATACGCTCTCCAATTTGGATCAGTGAGAAATGGGTAACTTCAATGACTTCTAATTTTTAGGATTAGTTAAAGTTTTAAATGAAATGGTTAAAGCCAAGGAAAAAACGAATTTTCAACAAAATAGATCATTTTTTAACCGAATTTGAATATATGAATCTTTAGACAACGAATTCTTCTTTATTAAAAAAGTCAAACTTTCAACAAAGTATTTAAATTGTCATTAAAAAAAAGATGAATTATCAACAAAAAATCTATTATTCGATATTTCGACCAGAAAATATTTTAATTTCAATCAAAAACAATTGAATACAATCAAAAAGCGACTTTTGCAACCAACAATTTTCAAACAAGCTGTTGAATTTGGAAGCACAAAGATTAATTTTCTAGAAAAAAGAACGAATTTGCAATGAAATACTTCAATTTTCAACCAAAAATATAACAGTTAAATTTTTAGTTACAAAATTAATTAAAAACAAAATAAAAATTACAGAATTATGAAGCTACTTTTACAAATTAATAATCATTGTTGCTTAATTATACATTGCAATTCGAAAAAAATTGAGCACGCTGTAAAAAAAGTTACCCGATTTAAAAAAAAAATCCCTGACATTTCCAGGTTTTTCTATGTTTTGCAGGTAGAACGGACGCCCTGTTATAAGGGATTAAAAATTAAACGGGTTAGCGTAAAACCTTTTTTTATTTCTCAAAATTTTAATTCTTGATCCACAAAATGAAATATCTCTTTTGAAAATTTCTAAAACGGACATGCGCGAGCGTAACGCGCTTTTGCTACTTGTCCAATTATTTAATAGCGCATGGTGCAATTTTCAATTAATTCTCAAACTATCTGAAAATTACTCGAAACAATTTAAAACTACTGTTGTCGAGGGATCCCGTGTGCGCAAATGGATGCAGCTTTAATTGTTTTTTTTTTTTATTTCAAATGAGAGTCTGCAAACCATCGACTTATAAAATGGACCGATAACGCTGTGGGGAGAAAGGAAATAGGCTCTAGAGAGAGAAAAAGCATATGAGATGCAGATCTGTGTCTTTCTATTCCAGGACTGTGTCAAACGAATCGGGGCGCGCGGATATTGCCTTAATATTCTATACGGTTAATTTTTTTAAAGCAATTATAAACAATACATTATAAATGTGTAGTTATAATAGGTTCATTTTTAAAAACATTCATGTAAAATATCCCCTTTCAGTTAGTTTATAAAAAGAACTTGCTAACCTTACATTCTTTTCGAAATTGGATTGAAAATGCTACAGTAATAATCCTTTTGTGAGATAAAAAATAATGTGAAATGTGTCAGAAATTTGAAACAAAGTATCATACAATTTTTCAATTATTAAAATTATGTGTAGTCTGAAATAAAAAGGTGTTTAAGGAAAAATTACCTTTATTTTTTAACAAAAATTTCCAGTTTCCTAACCGTATATTTTAAAATGATTAAAAATGAACTTCAACGTCTTCACAGTGCCCACAAACTGCACAGGGTATCACCATCTTTAATATTTATTACACTAAATATTAATTAAGTGGGACGATTGTCGTGGGGGCTAAAGCACAGGCTTTGGACTTACTTGCTCTTGGTAGTTCGGAACCCACCTTAACTGTAGGTCCACCCTCCCACCCCCAAGTAAGTGTGTGGGAGGTGTATAAAGGATAGGGAAGAAAGTAAAAGAAAAATGGAAAGCCTTTAGGGGACACCTTTAGAAGCTTCCATCCACTAAATAATAATTAAAGAAACTCAAGAAAAATGCTGTCGACCAATTAGCTTCATCTAGAAAGAGACGCGTGTACATCTCATACGTCTTTTCTCTCTCAAGATCCCATTTCCGGACTCCCCACAGCCTTATCGGTCCATTTCTATATGTCGATGCTGCAAAAATCAGGATGATAAGAAATGTAAGTTTATTTACATATTATGTTCAACAATAATAATAATCAATGGAGAGATGTATCCTGACCTTTGAAATAAAATTTTTTAATCATTTATATTTTATAATTTATAATACCTAGAAAAAACACTTTTTGCTCTACTATTTCAATTAAAAAATTTAAAAATAATGTGAAAAGTTTAATTCAAATTTTTAAAATGAAAAGGTTTCAGACTTATTTTAATGTTTAGGCTAAAAACTCATATTACTGGATAAAGTATTTCAAACCTTTCAAAAGAAATAATTCTTGAACTAAAGTAGATATGAATTTTTAACTAAAATATGAACGTCTAAGAAAGGAATAATAGATTTAATGCCTTCGCGATGATTTACTTAGATAAAAAGAGATATTTTGGGTTCCAGTCGTGTCGAAAACTACGAATTATGTAAAAAAAATTGTTCTAAAAAATTGTAAAAGAAATTCGTAGTTTTGTACACGATTGGAACCCGACATATATATTTTTAAGAAAGGAGTTTAACTTCCAACCAAATAATTTTATTTTTAACCAAAAACACGAATTTTCAATCGAGATGATGAATATTTAACTGGAATACTGGCATTTTCAACTAAAAAGATGAATTTCCAAACAAGAAGATTAATCTACTACCAGAAACCCGATGTTTTAATAAAATACAAGAATTTTTGACGAAGTAGTTGAATTTTCAACTAAAAAAGAAAAAGTTTCAGTCAAATAGTTGAATTTTAAACGAAAAAGATCAATTTTCAACAAAAAATGGAAATAGTTAAATCAGTGTCAGTGTCAGTAGTCAGTGAAAAAAAATGATTTTCTGCGAACTAGTGAATTTTCAAATAAAAAAATCAATCTTTAACTGGAATTAGTTAAATAAAAAAAGAAGAATTTCTAACTAAAATGATGAATCTGTAACTATAATAGTTTAATTTTTAACGAAAAAGATGAATGTTTAAACTTCTACCAAAAAACGTTTTCTTGCATTAGAGTACATAGATTTTCAATCCAAAAAGATGCATCTGTAACCAAAAATTTAAAAGTTATATTTCCAGATAAACAAATAAATGTTTAATAAATAAGGCGGATTTTCAATTCGAATAATAGAATATTAAATTGGAATAGTTAATTTCTCAGTTAAAAACAAGAACTTTCAATGCCAAAAAAGTAATTTTGAAATGAAAATATACATTGTTAAATAAAAAAATTAATTTATAACTAAAATGATGAATTTTTAAGTGAAATAGTTTAGTTTTTAACCAAGAAGATTTTCTCTGTCAAAACAGGTTAACTTTTATCAAAACACGCGGATTTTCAACCAAAAATTGTAAATATTTAACAAAAAAAAGGATTTTTGAAAGAAGTCGTTACATTTTCAAATAAAGTGATCAATTTTGTACTGAAACGGTGAATCTTTAACTAGAATAGTTTAATTTAAAACCAAACGTTACAAAAAATGTTTAATAACAACAAAAATTTCAACAAAATAGTTAATTTTTCAACTGAAATAGTTTTGATGATTTTTCTCAAAATTTTGATTACAGAAATTTTATTGTCAGCCAAAGAAAAAACGAATTTTCGTCCAAATATCTCATTTTGCCACAAAGGAGATAAATTCTTAACGGAAAATCTTATATTTGATATTTTAACCAAAAAGATTTCAATTTTTAAGTAAAAACAGGGGACTGAAAGCGATAGTTTGGTGTAGTTGGTCGCTTGCATTTAATTGACTTAAAAAGAATAGAGGCTGATACAAAAAAAATGGACACTTCTGAAGGAAGCGGTATCATCAGTAGTTACGACGAAATAATAGAAGGTACGTAACGAAATCTAAAAAAAATTAATTTGAGATGGGAACACTTGACGTATTCTACCCCATATATCGTTTATTTATTTTTTCAACTTTAGAAGAATTAATTTGGCAGAATTTGATAACTTTTAAGACATTATGGATTTAGAAAATTGGCATTTTACAATTTAAAATCTGGAAACGTAAAATATTGGATGGGACTGTAAATATTGTATCCTACTTCAATTAACATTCCATTCTCCTGGGGTTTTAGATTTTGTTTCAAAGACTGCATAATACCATTTTTGTCGTGAATCAACGGAAACTTGTCAACCAATGAAAATAAAATTAGTGGACGCGGACAGTTGCCAAATCAACGAAACAACGTAATGTCGAAGTAAATCGCATGATAATAAAATAGTAAATATATGAACATGAATATGAATAATAAATTCAAACAAGAAAAAGAACAGACGGAAATCTGGAAAACGTACCAAATATTTTGAGACAAATGAACAAACTTTTGGTGCAGTTTCTCAAAAACGCCTGCAGAAAGTTCTTACACTCGTCTCGCGTAATAACGCAAGCACTCTTTTCTCAACACTCAGGACATCTGGCCTTCAGTACTGGTCGTCAAGGGACGCTCAGGGGAAGACAGAACCAGTCAAACCATGAACAATCGTGAAGCCGGCCAATAAATTAGCGGCCATATTACGGGAGATGGGTGTATATTAAAAAATGGGAACAGAGAGGAATTAAAGGTACATTTTCTGTGGAATTTTGTATTGTATAAGACCTCCTGCAAATTGCCAAATTAAAATATCAATAAGATTATAAGCTAATGAAAATTCTTTGAATAATGCAATATTTTTATCGAATAACAATATGTGTTGTAGAGTTCCTTTGTCGAGGAGCTCAGGGTTCACTACTTGTGAGAAACTAATAGCGCTGGGTCAAAATTTCAGGTTTCAAAGTCGACATTTGGCATGCAATTGTATGCATTTATAACTTTCGGTTCATTAGCTCGTATTAAATAATCGTAACAGTCAATTTGTCTTATTTTTTGAATTAAAAATTCATCTTTCTTATTTGAAAATCAACTTTTTGTTAAAATTCATCTTTTTGCCAGGAAATAAACTGCTTTGAATAGGAAATTCGTCCTTTTGGATTGAAAAATTAAAATTCTTTGGTTAAACAGTCATATTCCTGATTAAAAAATGAACCTTTTGATATAATTGATTTTTTTCGTCAGAAATTAACATTTTTTAAATAGAAAATTCGTCCTTTTGGAGGGAAAAATTAAAGTTCTTTAGTCACAATCATATTTCTGATTCAAAAATGATCTGTTTCATCAGAAATTAAACTTTTTTAAATAGAAAATTCGTCTTCATGGATTGAAAATTCATCTTTTTTGGACAAAAAGTTATATTTCTTATTTAAAAATAAATTTTTTGTTTAAATTTATCTTTTTCTTCAGAAATGTAATTATCATGAATAGCTAATTTGTCCTTTTCTACTGCAAAGTCATCTTCTTTTGGTCAGAAAGTCATCTTTTTTTATTTAAAAAGAAACTTTCTTCTTAAAAACTAAACTGTCTTCGAAAAAGATTCATCTGTTTAGCGTGAAAATTCATCTTTGCAAGTTAAAAGTTCAACTATTTTGCCAAATAAGTCATACTTTTTCGTAGAAGATTCGTCATTTTGAATTGAAAATTCATTTTTTTTGGTAGAAAAAGCATCTTCCTTATTTAATAATTACATTTGTTATCGAAAATTAATCTTTGCATGTTAAAACTTATACTATTTTGTTTCAAAAATGATGTTTTTCATTGAAAGTTAACTTTAAAAAAAATTCTTATTTTTTGATTGAAAATTCATCTTTCTTATTTGTAATTTATTTTTTTGTTAAAAATTCAACTGTCTTTGAAAAAGATCAGTTTTTTTGCTTTAAAGTTCAACTATTTAGATTTTAGTTAGAGTCTAGCATCTTTTTGTTCGAAAATTGGAAAATTTGGTGGAAAACACATCTTTGAAAGTTAAACATTCAACTATTTTGTTTAAATTAATCTTTTTTATCGAAAATTAAACTAGTAGGAATAGAAGCTTCGTTCTTTGGTTTGAAAATTCATTTTTTTGTTGTCAAAGAGTCATCCTTCTTATTTAAAAATGGTCTTTTTTTTGTTGAAAATTGAACTGTCTGTGAAAAAGATTCGTCTTTAGTGAGTTTAAAATTCAATTGCTGTATTTTGTTTAAAGTTTTTTCTCTACAAATTTGAACATTTGGTTGAAAATTCATCTTTTCAAGTACAATCTTCCACTATTTTGTTTAAAAAAATCACTTTTTTCGTCAAAAATTCGTAATTTTGCATGAAAAATAATTTTCTTGTTAAGCAGACATCTTTCCTTTTTAGTAATTAAATTTTATGTCGAAAATTCATTTTTGCCAGTTAAGAATTCTACGAATTTGCTAAAAAATATTTTTTGTTTTCAAGAATTAAACTGTTATGAATGTTTTAAAAATTCAACAGACTTCTAAAAAAATCGTCTTCTTGGCTGTAAAAATGTCCAAATAGTATTATTGTACTCCTATTATTCTTTTTGGGTTGAAAAGTGTACTATTTGGTTGAAAATTCATATTATTTTTTTGTAAAATGCCATCCTTTTTTATAGAAAATTAAGCTGTTTTGTTACATATTTATCTTTTTGGTTGAATTCAACTAATGTTAATTAAGTATTAAAATCTTTTTTGGTTAAAAATTCAACTACTTCTTTTAAAATTAACTTTTTTGTGAAAAAGTTATCTTTTTTATTGAAAATAAAATGTGTTTTATTGACATTCCGTATTTTTAGCTTGAGAATTTATTTAGTGTCGTATAAAATTCATCTACTTGATTTAAAATCCACTTTTTTGAAACACCATATTTTGGTGTTGAGAATTTAACTGAAATCTTTCTTGGCTAAACATTGATCTATTTTTCTGAAAATTCATCTTTTGATAGAAATTTCTATTTTGATAGAAATTTAATCTTTTTTGGTGGTTAAAATTGCAACTGTTTAGTAGTAAAAAAGCAATACGTTATTTTTTTAACATTCATCTCGTTTGATTGAATTAAATTGCTTTTTTATTAATTACAATATTATTATAACGCATTTTTTACTAACCCTACAATTTTATTTACTGTTCCCCTTTTTTTAAATTAAAATTATTACTCATGTATGGTTAATGCAATTAGGTAACAAAATTTCATAATATTATTCACGACAATACTAATTCTTGCTTGGTCAAGTTTATGGTAATACGTACAGAAATACTATCATCTCTTATTATAGTAGGAATCTTTATAACAGCACCTCAATTATCCCTAAATTCTTACATTTTATTTTAATTATAGATATAGAATGAACCAAATATTGATATCCAAAGTCTCTCCGTGTACGAATTATCTATTCATGGTATGAGCGACGAAATAATGTATATGTATTTATTGTGCGTTAACAACTGCAGAGGCCTTTTTCGCAATGACCGAACATTGTGATTTTAAAGCTCAAAATATATTTTTTAAACCAATTTTGTATATAAGACGAACAGAGGAATAAGGTTGTTAGGTTTTGTCATTATTAATAAAATTTTATTTAAAAAACCTAAATTTTACATAGTTTTTATTTTAAATTAGGCTTACGGCAGTGGCGCCCATTAGACAGGAGCAGAGGAAGTTTATACTTCTTCAGCTAATAAAGCGTAGAATAATAAGAATAATGTGTACAAAATAAAAAAATGTTTGTCGAGGATCTTGTTTTTTCCTTTTTTTTTGCTCGTAAAATTGTGAGTTTAGTTTTTTCTTGGAAAGGTGGGAGGGTGGTCCCGTGAAGAAAGGAGCTTTGCGCCCCCAGCTGAAATTTCAATGTGAATATTTAGGTTGGCATATAATTGTCGAAGCGTTTTAAAAATCAGTAAATGATTGGAAATTTTGTAAACCCAGCGGGTTGTAAACTGTTTCTTTTGCAAATGCTGCCTTTTTCTATATATAAATAATAACTTTTGAGACTTGCAGTTGCTGCCTTTTGAGCTAATGATGCAGTAATTAATTAAAAAAAAATTCACAAATTGAACAAATTATTTCAACAGGTCCATAGTCTCTCTACAACGATTTCAGATATTTTATTTTTCGATTGTTTACTATTACTACTGTTTCGTATAGAGTGGCAGTATTACATTGCACAAGAAAAATGCCAATAACTATGAATATATGTAAAATTAATAAATAAACATTAAAGATCACATAACCAAAAAGTTTATCTATATATCCAAACAAAAACGAATTAAAAAAATTTACGTGTGTTTCAAAATATTACATGACATAGTTTATGCTAATTTAAAGAGCAATAAATCTAAAGTATAAAAAAGATTTTCTCTAAGGTAGAAAAAAATATTTTAATCAATACTTATAAATGAATATTTGAGGAAAATTATACAAGAAAAAAATATTGATTTATCACGATCCTGAACTTAGAATTTATTGACACAAAAGAAATTGATCTATAAAAAACATATTTGGATTAAAAAGAAATTATTTAAACATATATATTGTTTACAATATTTATAATTTGTTTAAACAGTTAATGAACAACAATTTACCCTGAATGGCAATCAGATATCATTCCTCGAATACAATAGAATGCAACTAAATTTTCCGAAATGTAAAGATTCCAATTTAAACTTTTTTTTATCCCCTCCACTATATTGGGACATATAGCTAGCACGAACTAATAGTTCCAGAAAAAATCTGAAGACATCTTTAAATGTGTCTCGACCTTATATCTAGGTAATTTTTTAATCATGTAACAAAAATTATTATTTAAATAATAATATTGTTAATGTTATTTATAATTTGGTTAAACAATCAGTGAACAACAATTTACCTTAAAAGTCAACCAGATATCATTGCTCAAATATAATGAAATACAAGAAAAATGGTTCGAAATGTCGAAATTCCTATTTTTAAACATTGTTTTTATCCCCTCCACTCTCACTCGAAAATTCAATTTAAGAAGGATTTCAATATTCGGGCATATATCTAGATCATTTTTAAATCATGAAAAAAAACTATTATATATGCAGGGAAAATTGTTGTTTACTTATTGTTTAAACAAATAAAATACTATAAACAATATAATTGTTAACGATACCTTCAGATTTTTTCTGGGATTATTATTTCTTTCTAGCTATATGTCCGAATATTGAAATCCATTTTCAATGGATTTTTCGAGTGAGAGTGTGGAGGATAAAACAAGGCTTAAATTGGAATTTTTACATTTCTAAAAATTTATTAGCATTATATTCTATTCGAGGAATGATATATGGTTGCTATCCAATGTAAATTTTTGTGTACTTATTGTTTAAACTAATTATAAATATTATAAACAATATAATTGTTTCAATAATAATGTTTTTTGCATTGATCAAAAATCACCCAGAGATATAGTCGAGGCGCAATCAACTATATCTTTAGATTTTTTTGGGATTATTAGTTCGTTCTAGCTATATTTCCGAATATGAAAATTCATATGGAAAGGCTTTTTTGGCATTCAGTGAGAGTGAAGGGGATATAAACAATGTTTTATTGATAAATTGTTCACTATGAGTAGTTGGATAAAGATGAAAATAGTATTATCTTTATTTAATTTGCGTTTATTTGGTGTTTTTTAACATTATTGTACATTAAATCATCAAACACGGATGCAAAGTTTATAAATATTCTATTTGTTAAAATAATTTTTTTCGGTGGTTCAATAATCACCTGGGGGTATGTTATTGAAGTATATAGTAATGTGCTTGCAAATATTTTCCGACTCATACATTTGTTTATATTGAGTTCCCAATTGTTTAAAATCATTTATTTTTGTTCAAAAATAATTTTTTTTGCATAATTCGAAAAACACCTAGAGATATGGCTGAGTCGAATTTAGATATGTTTTTTTTATATAGGACTAAATGCAGGGTCGTAATTTATCAGAGTAGAGAGTACCATTTATTCAAGAACTTGTGGCCGTGGCTAGCCGACTTTTCCCTACTTTGAGGAAGTCATTCCTAAATTTTTTTTTTGCTTTTTTGTTGAGTCAAAGGAGTACTTATTTAAATTACGCTATCGTCGAAAATTGCCGGTACGACCGGCGCAAGTACTATTTAAAATCACTACTGTCTTTAAAATGTGATTACTCGTTTAAAGAAGTAGCAAAATCTTTACGTGTTCTTGAGACACATAAGGACATTTTTAATTATATCTTGGGAACCCTTGAATAATTTTAAAGATTTATGGGCTTAAATTAAAGATAAGACTTTAAAGCCTGTGTAGTATAAATTTAAGATTTTTTCATAACTTTTCACGTGGTGAATTTCTTTTCAAAAGATAAAAAATATCTCTATTATGAGTCGTTATGTTGAATTTAATAAGCTTTCTAACGGTTATTTTTAAGTTTCTCACTCCTTTTTTGAGCGAATGATCACGTTTTAAAGTCGGCACTAATTTTTAAGAGTACTTGCGCTGGTCGTACCGACATTTCCGACGGCAGGGTAATAAGGAAACCTATTGAAGAAATAATTTCTTTAAGCTAAAAAAACGATTTACATTATGCGACAAGTCTGAATTAATTAAGAATTACTATAATTGAAGAAAAAGTTAGCCGCTCACTTTTTTTGTTAGCATATAACTAATCATCAGTTAAAAGTGACTAATTTACAGTTACATTTAACTTTTATGTTATTTGGCCATAAAGTAATTACACTATTTTCACTAATTTTATAATAATTCATTATACTAATAATTATTTCAATTTCACTAACAATTACTAAAATTTATCTAATTCAGATATATAGAGTAGATCAACTTTAATTCGGAGGAAATCGATGGGTTCTACGAAGACTAAGCTATCTTTTCGTGACCGTTTAAGAATTAGGCTAACTTCATTTAGCTAGTTTTCAGGAGGAATAAAAAACCTATTATTTTTCTAAACATTTCCTATGAATACAAAACTGCAGTATTTTTTATTACATTTTGTAATGTAATTTAGGCTCCTATAACTTTCAAAACAAGAAATTTTAAAATATTTTTATTTCTTTTAACACTTCTGCGAGTTTTCTAAATTTCATACAAAATGAGGTTAGCCTAATTCTTAACGATAACGAAAAGATATCCTATTCTTCGTAGAACCCAGCATCGGAATGTATAAGTAAAAATGGTTCAATTTCATTGTGTATTTATTTTAAAGTAATTCTTTCTTTTACGGTATATAAAAATTATATATCTTTGATTCAAGGAACCTTATTTTCTGAGATAGTTTACGCAAAATAATTCCAAAAATCGAAGGAATTTTTAGTTTTTAATTAATATTTATACGACTGCATATGGAAAACAATAAGGCTCAAGATTTTAATCTTGTATTAAAATTTTCTTGAGACAAGAAAATATTGTACCTTAAGTATACGGACCGATATTTTATTGAGTCAACAATAATTATTCTTAACAATGTTGATGTTAATTTTTTTTGTATCCGTGGTCTATAATCAATATTTTTTACTAGTAACTTAAAATAGTATACAGGAAAGAACTAACATCGAAATTATTAATACATTCGCCTGATCAAAAATCTTAACATCAAAAATAAATGTTAATTACTCTTTTTTTCAAGTTTTAACAGAACATACAAGTGATAATAATGTTTTCATGGACTTCATATTGAGGTTTCAGGATTGAAAAAATTAATTAATTAAATTAAAATATGAATATATTTTCAATGGCTCTCTTCTCGAGACTTTATATATTATGCGCAAACTCTCTCATCGTTCGCTAAAAGCACTGGGAAATAAAGTGTAGATGGCAGTAGCAATAAACCGCAGAAGCCCTCATACTACGAACTTGGAAATAAATAAGCTATTAAGTTTTCACCAACCACAGCCGAGTTCGATAATCGGCTAACTTCCAGTGGAATAGGATTGGTCCAACGCTCCGCCCAGGGGTTGATATTGATCAACCCTTGGTTGCGCAGCTTCTATATAAACTGAATCCCCTGGGATTTCGTTGATAGTCGAATGCTGATCATCTGGGATAGTGAATGACTTTCGATATCGAAGTATTAAAAACCACATTTATTTCACGTTGTAATTAAAAGGAAAAAATAAACAATAAAATTTTATGTTTTGATTTGGAACAGTAAATCAGTTTTAAAATTTAAACATGCAGTTGTGATTTGTGATAAGAATACACTTGTGAACTTTCATCGTGGGGCCCAAAATGGCATCACATCTGGTTTTCGAGTACGATCAAGACAGGGTACAAAGAATGCGTCATCGAGATGGGACTACTTCAAGACCTGCAGATTCAACAGTGGCTTGTACTAGGTAAGTTAACAAAAATTTGCAAATAAAAATATGTTATTTTGTTTTTAAAAGGTCAAGATTAGTAATTCTGGTGAATTATATCTTTCGGTGTATATCATGAGTTTAAAGTAAGCCAAAGAAAGTAGACATCCACATGCACGTATGATAAAGTTTTATTTCGGATAAGCACAATGAAAATTTATATCTCGGGGGGAGGGGGGGGGGTGCAAACTGAAAGATTTTATTTCGAATGGCTAACATCTTAAGATCCAGAACCCCGTCGAAATTAAATAATAGTATTCTGGAAACCTGAGGTGTTCCACTTAAATAACCTTTAGAAGAAGGTACTGCTAACAAAAGTTTTGTTCTTTACGGAATGAAAAACGTGAAAAAATAGTAAGGAATTCCGGACACACTCAAGATGAATTAAGTTTACAGAATTATTTTTGAAACAAAAGTCAATTGAAAAAATTTGAAAAAATTCATGAATAGGAAACAAACATTTATGAACAAATTACAGTTAACAAATTTGAGAAATAATAAAAATTACTGCTCAAAATCACAAAAATGTGCAACTTTACTATTTTCAGTTCGAATTAAGATATTAAAGTGATTCAAACTCTAAACTTTAACGCAAAGGCTGTGTGATTATTCACAATCTGCAGAAAAGATGTAATTGTTTTTTTTCTGCAAATCTCGATATTTGCAGACATTTTTTTATTGGTTTCTGATACTTGCTTTGCAACAAAAGAAATTCTGAAATTCTCGCGATTTGTACGAAAAAAAATAATCACATCTTTCCTGCAGATTGTAAATAATTATAGAGTATTTGAGTTACAGTTCAGAGTTTAATCCCTTTATTATTTCGATTAGAACTGAAGTAGTATTTTATCTTCAGTCTGAGAAACACATTGTTTTTATACATTAGCGGCTTCAAACTCATTTACGTAGAGCACCTTAAAAAATGACTATTTAGTTATTTTGCTGGCAATTTTTTATTGCCTGAGTTCTTCAGCTTTAAATCCACCTGACACGAATTACCTCGCTGATTGTAGTTTAATCATTGAATCAGTTTTTTCCGCCTGAGATTTTCTCCTGATTCATTTCAGTAAAAAACTTCAGTAAAGTGATACAGATACCATTTTCTAGAAATCTCACTAATAAACTGATTTAGTTTAAGAAAGTTTTAAGTAAACTGACGCCATTTAATTGCAAATCGAAACAAATATGAAATTTTTTATTATAATTTGACAATCCTCAATGAACTTGAATCAGTGAAATTTAATTGAAATTCCGTCGTATTCACTGCCCTCTAAATTTGAATTAGTACAATATAACTGATTATCAGCAAAATTCTACTAATTTCTGTAGCTAGAACTCAGCTGCTAATAAATAGTCGATATTTACTGATTCAATTAGTTAAATTAAAACTACTAATTTATTCAGTTATCCGAAGGAATAGAGCTCGGCCGCGGAACTACTAATTGAACAGTTAAATTTCAGTTGATAAAATCAGTTAATTTAAAAAGGTTATGTTTCGCATACATTCCTGTCTGCTTTTATATGAATTTAATTTAAAAACAGAATTCGAGAAACAGTGGGATATTGTTTAATGTAATTAATACAATTACATCATTTTTTGAATGTATACTAAGAAATTTCGAACATAATTCACAAGAATACCAAAATAAATAATTTAACGCAGATATTGGATTTTCGTTGTCAGTTATTTAAATCTAGTAATTATCCATTCCGACAAAAATTCTTTCTTTTTCTTCTCCATTTACGCAGAGAATATAGTATGACTAAACAGTTGACATATCCTGACGCCTAACTGTATTTTGTATTCTGAACAAAATCATAATAGCTGTGTAAATAAGACATTTTTTTGGTTACATGTAAACTTTTCCGCGACAAAAATGCACTAGGAAAAAAATCACCAAGGATACGGAGTTAACATTGGAAACACAGCAAATTTTTATTATTTATCTAGATTCCTAGGTTTTGGCGATTTTTTCTTGGTGCATTTTGGTGACATGATAATTTAATAATTGTTTCACAAGCTTACATGTAAATGGATTCCATTTACGATTAACTCAATACGAACAAATCTATCTCAACTATTCAATTCGTCTCTGTGAGAATGGATTACCACATTTGGGTTACGCTCTACTCAGACGATATTCATGGATTTTATTAGGTTTCAAACCCAAGAAACATTTTATCTCGATGAAAATATTTTTTCAACCGTCACTTTAACAGTAACAGAATAATAATTTTTTCTTATTGTCCATGATGGAATGATTCAATTAAGTTATGTTCCTCAGTCGTTTTTTTACTATTTACATTAGTTAATATTATGAAATAACTGATTTATCAGTTAAAACTCAATAAACTGATGAATTAGTAATTTTTTACTAATTGCATTAGTAAATATTATGAAATAATGGATTCATCAGTCAATCGTTTTCGCATGGGTGAATCAGTGAATTACGACTTAATTTAAATGATATTTTTACCAATTCAAAATGGATTTTCACTGATTGAAATAAAAAAAAAGTCACTGCGACTCATAGTGAAATTGTACTGATTCCGTTTTTAAGAAAGTTTGTTTCAGAATTTGTTTCAATATTTAGTAGTATCTCAAGTTCATTTCAACTAAAAAATGTACAATTCTGTCGCTTAAAATCAACTCTGACGAATTCCGTTCATCATGGACATATCGCTTAAATTTACATGACCTGGAAATATTCAATTTACTATCTCGAAAAAGCATGCACATCTTGGTAAAAGTTTTTTTAAAAAAAGTTTTGAAAAAATTTCAAAAATATTGTAAGGCTGATTAGAATTATTTCTTGACAACGGCAATATAACATATCTTCGCAAGGAAGAAAGTTTCCTTTCCCTCTTAATAAAAATTAGAAAATGGTATCCAATTGAAAGAAGTATTATATACAGTTTTGAAAAATGGTGCCGGGAAGGTAAAGCATTTTTTATTTAAAATTACTTTTAGTTTTTTAGTATCAAGGATTTATCGAAATTTAAGGGTGAAATGTGTGAAGTATTCATGCTCATTATTTTCCACAGTATTTAAATAATAATTTTACAGATTAATAAGTTACTTTCTTAACAGCTCGCAATATTACGTGGGCCCAAGTAACGCTATAATTGAAGAGGATTTAACGGATTTACCATCCTGTGTTTATGCAGGCAGATCCACGCAACATGTCTCTCACACATCTCCACATGCACATTCGCCTTTGCATTATCATATGCCAGTAACGACACCAGGTAAAGAAAATTTAAAAGTCATTTTATAAAATATGTACAATCCACTTCCTAAATAATGCCGCTCTGAATAGTGCCGCTTCTCCTCATTCTTGTGCGAACGCATCCCCCACCATCGCGCTATCGCTTCCAGCGTCGGCATTTGAATCCAGTCTTTCTGAATAGTGCCACTCAAATATGTGTATGAAAATAGACTATTTTTCTTTCTTTTCGTAATCTTGCAAAAAAAAAAAACTAATGAAATCAGGTTTTCCATTAGTTTTGAATAAGGTTCATTAATAAAAATTTCGCTATTTCCACTTAAAATAAAGTAAAAATCTTGCTTTCTTTGAACTTATTGATAAACTTTTATTGATAAATTATTTATTTAATGAATTTATGAATATTCTTTGGTAAAAAATGACGAATATATTTGAATATAAGTAGTGATTAGTTCCATTAAGAAAATTACGATTTAAAGGTTGAATTTTATTTCATTTCATGGTACTGGAATTGATGGAATTTATTGCAATACATCCCATGATTGATGATTTTTTAATCAGTTATGAAATTTGTAGAAAACTATCAGTTTTTAGTGCAAATTTTTAATGCTCTAGGTAAGTACCTTATCCTCAGGCATTTACGGAAAAAATTCTAAGAACAAAAATTTACTAATTTTGTCGAAATGACACGAAAATCCTACCTTTTTTGTTTACGTACAAGTTTTATTTGCTACTTAAAACTCCTTTTGAGGGATAAATCAATTATTATTTTTCAATAAAATAAAAAGGAAAATTACCGTAGGGTTAGCACTTTTTTAAAAATATAAAAGCATCCTTTTTCATTTGGATTATAATTGCAGTATCATTATTAATATAAAAGAAGAAGTGAGTAAACGTCATATTTCGTAAGATGTATGATAAATCAATTACTAAATTATTATTACTTTATAGTACATATAATAATTAATCAAATTCTTACCGAATCAATGTATACATTTCGTACTTACGAAAAGGAAAAAAGAAAACAGACGAGTGGCACTATTTCAGAAGCGCGGACGCGAATTCGATGGCGCTTCCACGTGTCAAGAGTGGGGGAAGTTGAGTTCCACGAAAACAAAACTCCCCTACCAGCACATTACCGGCATTATTTGAGAAGCGGACTGTAGTGATTACGCCTCTGCATAGTAAATTTATTATACATGCATATTGATCAACTCTTAGAAAAATCATGTAATTTCACCTTATACAAAATAAAAGTAATTTTCGCAGTAATGTTCAATTCTAAAATCAGCGGTACTCACGTACAAATTCTGACATTTACAGTAAATTTTGATGAAAATCCGAACCGTACCTTTTTTTTAATGACTAATAATAATTTAGTCGATCAATTCTAGATTATTACTTTAGTTTTAAATATTTGACAAGATGTGGGTGCTTCAAAGAACGTTCATGTTTCACGCACTCTGTTTTACTATACATGTATATTATATTTATATTAAATGCACTACACGTATATGCATATTGTTTTCATTAAATTTAAAGTAAAATTTTTATAGAAATTTCTAACAGTGTACATATTCCAAATAAAAGTTCACGTACTCTGTTGAAAAAAACTAAAAATTATCTATTCGAATGGAAAGAGGCCGATAAAATGCTACGTCAAATTTGTTTTTGCCTACAAATTAATCATCAATTGAATTTGACTATTAAGTACGTCGAACTCGAAAGGTATGCGACGTTCGTGAATCGCGAACTCTAAAGATACGAGCGTGAGCTCCAGTACTACTACGCGCACGCGCTCTTCGAATAAAAAGCAGCGCGCACTCGCGCGAGTCAGACTCTCAAATAGGGCGGGGATTGAGGAGAAAAAATACCGCTCACTCCTTTGGAGTCGGGACGCTCGTATCTTTGGACCTTTCATCTTTAGAGTTCGAGTATATACTTACTAGTTCACTTACTTTCGCTTAGTGAAATTCCTGTACCAGCTGGTTAGGGATGACACTTTACAGAATTATTTTTTTTAACCGCACTTTACTCTCGCATTAATAAATGAGGGCCGGGATAAAATATATAATATAAGAGGATGTAATATATTTTTGTGGGATTTAAGAGATCTGCATTATCATGGGGGATGGTGATGACCGATCAGATGAATATACTAATCACATTACATTACATCATGTGACACTTATCCGATTCCTACTTTACCGACATTTTTTCTAGACTGTACCACACGAAGTGAAATATCGAGCTAAAAGTTTAAGCAAATAAAGAAAAGGGACTAAAGAACGTTTATCTATTAATCAATTTTCACTGATGTAACATAAAGTAATTTTTGTAATGTTTTTTTGTTTTTGAAAATTTAGTTGTACATAAATGTTACTTAGTCGGTTTTCTTTATTTTCTCAAACTTTCAGCTCAATATCACATTTCGTGTGGAATTGGTATGATCAAACAAATAATTTCAGTAAGGTAGGAAACGGATAAGTATCACATCACATACTTATGCGCCGCCATGATACTTAGCGGTAATTAAAAATTTTCGGGCATATTTTTGCTAAAAAAGACACTATCATACTAAATTTTAATATAAAAATAAATGAGAAAGATGTGCCAGGTGCTGAATTATCCCATAAAAAGTTGAAGAAAACACCATTTACCAGTTGAACAGGTGGTGGAAGTGCAGAAAACAATCTACCAAAGGAAAAAAACAGCAACTTGTTGACCGGTATCTAGAATGCAGATTATGTTTAAATCGTGTATGATCGTAGAATTGTTATGCTAGAAAATACATGAAATGAAATTATGTGTAATGATACAAAAAAATGTACAAAAGGTGGATGTAACATTTTTAAAGAAATGCACTGGAAATTGAATTAGAAATAGCTGTCATTATCTGTGGGTTATCAGGTTTGAAATTAACGTAGCTTGCAAAATACCGAAGTAAATGCAAATTAGATTTTTTAAATGCAGCATTGTTTGTACTAAATACGTTAAACTGACGAAAAATGAAAATATTATACTTCTCTAGCTTCTTTCACGTCGATGCATTTTTTCATGCAGGCTCTCTTGTTTCTATGGCTTCTTATGTCCCTTCTAACTAGGGTCTCATTCACACATTCTAACTATTCTTTCCGCGGTCTGCCTCTGGGCACACTGCCATTTACTTTACCTTGAAACACTTGTTTCGTTAGTCGTTCATCCTTCATTCTCTCAACATGCCCGAAGCATCTTAACCGATTTTATCCCATGTGTCAACTAGCGTCTTTTCCGCACCACATTCTTTAAGCATTATCTGGTTGCTCACTTTGTCCATTAGAGTTTTTCCGCATATTATGCGCAAGAATCTCATGTCAATCGCGTTAATTTTACTCTTATATTTTTCTTGATAGGTCCATGTCTCGCTGACGTATAGAACAGTCGATAAAAATATAGAATTATGTATTGCCATTTTAGCCTTATTTGATATATTTTTACTTCCGATAAGGGAGCCTGCTCTACTAATAACCTTCTTACCTTCGTTTATGCGTCTATCTAACTCCCCATTTATATTCCCGTTCCCAGTAAATAAGCTACCAATGTATACGAATTTATCAACTTGTCCAATTCTCGCATCAGGGTCTCATGCCCTTCATGCTTCCATTCAGTTTATTCAACACTCTTTACAACTCCTTAATAGAATCTGCCATAACAACTCAAGAAGAAAAAATTCAGAACGTTTGAACTTGATCATCTTTTATAAAAAAAGGTTTCGAGTTGATCAACTGTAAATATAAATCATGTCATGATTTTTTGAATTAAACCATAGTTCGAGTATTAATTATGTAACAATACTTTCTTTTATAAGAAGACTCTAAACTTATGTTCAAAATTAAAGAATATACAGATTTTAATGTTCAAAATTGAACGCTTTCAATGCGAAAGCGTGAGTATTTAAAGAACTTTGAAGGTCTAATTGAACCTTTATAAGCTATTTTTAATGAAAATAATCTTAAATTAATTGATTCATAAATGAACGCTTTTATTTAATTTCAAATCCCATTCAAATTTTACTTCAGTTTAAAATATTTCATTTTCAATTCACTCAAATTATAATTTTGGAATTAAAGAAAATAACAGTTTGAAAAATTAGGGCGATATTTAATTGTTTATATAAAACAAGTAGTTATATTCGAAACTGAATTGTTTGAAATGAAAAGCCTTGAATCTTAGGAATTTTACAAACTTACATTTGTAAGCCAGCATTGTATTGTATGTTCACTCATAAAAAACAATTGATGAATTATTAATTTGTAGTGACTTAAAATTATTATTTTCTTCATTTTTACATTCTCATCCATAATCAGAAGGAATTAGTTTTGTGTGAAAGCCGACTTTCGCGGATTTCATCAAATTTCGGCCTTTTGAGATCTCCTGAGTCAGAAAAAAAAGTTTTTACGTCGGTGTCTGTCTGTCGTCATCGTTGTGTAGTTGCTGTAGTCGTCTAATTACCGGATAACTTTTGAAAGACTAATCTGATTGAATTGTGCTTTGGCTTACAGTTTAAGGAATCGAAAAGAAAGATCGAGGTTGTTAACCAGCCACTTTTGATAAACATTCAAAAAGTCCCGGGTAAACAATATTTCTACGCGGTTTCGAGCGCTTGTGGAGTTGTTGTATCCATCACCTCAATTAACAATTAACCATTTTTTAATTGTACTTGCTTTACTTTAGTTGGTGTAAAATAATTCTGTTCATAAAATTAAGACTTAAGGATTTTATTTTCTAAATAAATGTCACCTAACTTCAGTAAAATTAATTTATATTATCTTAACGGATGATTTTCGGCAAAATTATTATGTATTCCCTCAAAAACTGACTTCTTATGGAGTAGAAAATAGGTTAGTATCACCTCTTTTAGGGGTTGCCTGCCGAGTGTTTTAATTTACACATGCAAAAAAATCATTGATGTTATTATATTAATTTTAAATGCATTTAATACTGCATTTTGTTTATATAAACTCTTACTTTGGCGTCAAACAAAAATGCTCTTTTTGTTCAATAACATGCAACATTAGGAACGCTTTAAAATTTTCTAAAATATATGCCAGCCAGATTTTATTCTTGTAAAATTTACTCTACACAGTTATATTCTGAATGGGAACAGTGCGGTGCAAAATAAAAGCTTATAAAATTATCTGTAAAAATTATTATTCTTTCTTTACATTTTCACATATTCTTTCTTACTTAAAAAATTATTTTAACAAAAAATATTTTATCTTTTATTTTTGTAAAAATATTTAATTTCTTTAATAACCTTAGATGAAAATTAAGTTCTTAGGAGTTAAAGTTGACTATAATGTCTGTAAATCTTAAAAAGCGAATTGCAATGCTCTGTGGATAGACAAGCTGTTTTCAATTAATTCAGACTGGATATAAACTATGAAGCTTTTACAGTTTCCTAGCTTTGCAGGGCTACTGCAACTTTTTTATTTTAAAATAATTTTTTGAAGAAATTCCCCACAAATTGTGTATTTATTGACAGAAAGTGGTTACCAGTTGATTATTCAAAGTATTATCCATCGCTTGTCACAACTTTCTCCCATCTTTCTGGCAGCTTATGGATACCACTTCACAAAAACGACTAGTCTTTCGATGCTATCTACGAATCAATCCCTTTTTTTGCATCTTTATAAGAAATGAATGATTGCTCAGACAGGCCATGAGTCATGGATCGGAAGAGGTGTTAATCAAACCGGGAGATCCCTGGAGAGTACGGCGGATGGGGTAGGACTTCCCATTTCGGCGTTTCCAAGTATCTTTTGACGGATTTTGCAACGCGGGGTCGAGCGTTGTCATGCACAAGAATAAATTTATCGTGTCTGCTCGTATAGCGGTCATTTTCCTTTAAAGCTCGCTTCAATCGCATAAGTCGTCTTGGATAAAGGTTGCCCATGATGGCTTCGTTAGGTTGGAGCAGTTCATAGTACACTACGCCCTGCTGATCCCACCAAATACAGAGCATGAGCTTCGATCCATGGATATTCGGATTTGGTGTTAACGTTGATGGTTGACCGGGCTTATCCCACGATTTCCTACGCATAGGGTTATCATAGCGTAGCCACTTCTCATCGCCATTGACAGTACGATGCAGAAACCCTTTCCGATTTTGCCGTTGGAGTTGCTGTTCAACAGTGAAATAGCTCCTTTCCCTGTGTCTTGGCTTCAGTTCGTACGGCATCCAATTCCCTTGCTTTTGGATTGTTCTCAGTGCATGTAACACAGAAAAAAATCTTCTATGATGGTCTTGTTTTTATTTTTGGCTTAAGTTAAGCTGATTTCTACAATTTTATAATAATTATGTCTTTAAAAGAGCCATTAAAGGCCTTTAATTTAAAACAAAACATATTTCTAGCTAAACCTTAGTCTTAGTTAGTTAATTACTCCCTCTACGTCACATATAAACCAAGTTTACACAAGTACCGCATGCCAAAAATCTTCGTACCTGAAACTGTCACCTTTTCTCACGTCTGTCAAGGTGTTAGCCCGCAGGTGCGTGTCTGCCATCTGCTCATATAGCTTCTTGTTTCCAAATCTTCGGATAGAAACAAATTTTTCGCGAGTACCACATCAGCTTTTTGGCACTTTGGAAACGGTCAACTTCGCAAATTCGCAATTTGCAAATGCCCCCTGTTCCGTGGGCAAACTTTTGGTTTTGCAATATGCAAGTAATATTTAAGCGATTTTTCAAATTATAGCCGGGTACCGTTTCACATGGCCATTACGTAGCTAGCTTTTGGACTATATGCAGAAT
>JAAAKG020209057.1:0-22758 GCA_010014905.2 Druon quercuslanigerum | reverse complement strand
AACCGCTAGCGATCAAAAGGGGATACGCTCGAAACGCCGTCGTTTAAGTTGGCCCCTGGGTCATAATTTTTTTCAGGTCAATTTTTAATTTTTTAATAACATATTTCAACAGAAAATTTTATTGTTCATATTTTTAGTCCTAAAAATAAATGTGATAACTTAATTAGTTTTCGAAATAATCAAGAAAATGTTACTTTATCCTGCAATCGCAAAATACGAATTTTTTGTGTTCAACTCGCTTTAAGTTCTACATTATTAGGAATTTTATCATAAAAATTTCAGAAAATATGCACCATCATATAACGAAAATAGCGGTCTTTATAGAATTTAAATTATGTTTCACTACAAAATTATAACGATTTTTATTCTGCTCATGGCGTAAATTAGATATTGAAAGTTTCAAACACTTCGGGACTCGAAAGAATTTTCAAAAAATTAAAATTATCAGGCAATTATGTTTTATGGTTTTAAAGTCACAATTCATTTAAGATCTCAGCGCTGTCTCGTACGCGTGCTAGCTCGTCCTGCAATATCAACGTCTGTATAACAGCGGACGATTGGAAGGTCAAGCCGGCCACCAAAACAAAAGAGCATATCTTTTTTTGATTTTCTCCTAACAAACATATTGCACAGAAGCAATATTTTGGAATAGTGTTAGCATATAATATTGCGTTTAGGATAGTTTAGGTTTGCTTAAAATAAAATGAACCTAAATATGGGTCGAGACAGGAAAAGAAATAGGTGTGAAGAAAAGTGATTAAAGAATAAGAAAAAATGTTCCCGAAATAAGGTATTACTTAAAAGTATGAGAGAAAATGAAAAATTAGTTTTTCTGATAATTTTAATATCCTATTATTATTTTTTATTTGATTTCTTAATAGCTTTTTTCTAAAAAATCTTGTATTTTAAAATTAGTTCAAATAGTCTAATATAATTTTTCACATTGAATTCTACTATTGAAAATGTAAAAAGTTTCAAGTTTCAAATGATTACGAAATTAATGGAGGGCATTCAATGAATAGACGTTTCATTTAATCAAAAATTTTACAAAACGTATGTGTTATATTGTAGCAAAAGGAATATATTACTAAGTCTAAAACTATAAGGAATGGTATAAAAGAAAGTCATACAGACGTTGATATTGCAGGACGAGCTAGCACGCGTACGGGACACTGCTGAGATCTTAAATCAATTGTGACTTTAAAACTATAAAACATAATTGCCTGATATTTCGGGAACATTTTTTCTTATTCTTTAATAACTTTTCTTCACACCTATTTCTTTTCCTGTGTCGACCCATATTTAGGTTCATTTTATTTTAAGCAAACCTAAACTATCCTAAACGGAATATTATATGCTAACACTATTCCAAAATATTGCTTCTGTGCAATATGTTTGTTAGGAGAAAATAAAAAAAAAAGATATGCTCTTTTGTTTTGGCGGCCGACTTGACCTTCCAATCATCCGCTGTTATACAGACGTTGATATTGCAGGACGAGCTAGCACGCGTACGGGACACTGCTGAGATCTTAAATCAATTGTGACTTTAAAACTATGAAACATAATTGCCTGATATTTTCCAAAAAACTTCCTTGAATCCTAACAAAAGTGTAGGTGACCGTTAATTTTAATTTCTGAAAATTCGTTCGACTTTCGAACCTTTTAAAACTTTCAATATATAATTTTCGCCATGAGAAGAATAAAAATCGTTGTAAATTTTTAGTGACAATTAATTATAATTCTGTAAATACCGTTAGTTTCGTTACATAATGGTGCATATTTTTTAAAATTTTTATTGCGAAATTCCTATTAATGTAGAACTTATGGCAAGTGAAACACAAAAAATTCATATTTTGCGAATGCGGAAAAAAGTAAAATTTTCTTGATTATTTAGAAAACTTCCGAATGGGATATGTTATTGAAAAATTAAAACTCGACCTGATAAAATATGACCTAGAGGCCAACTAAGAAGACGGCATTTCGGGAGTATCCCCTTTTGATCGCCAGAGGTTCAATTGTTTCGTTTTCTTTTAGTAAGCTTTGAAATACGAAAATTTCAACAACAAAAAATACAATAAAAAATCTATAAATAATAAAATAAAAAAGCAGCAAAAATATACACTTTAAAAACCAAACTTAAACCTTCTCGCGGTGAAGTGTTAAGTAGGCATTGCCGAAATTAACGGAGTTTTTGCAAAATATACTTGTTGGAACATTATCCCATTGTTCTTGAAAAATAATGGATGTAAGCGATAAGTTTGAAGAACACTGTATATCGGAAGGGCTTCAACTATTACTCCAGACTTTTTTCGTTCAAATCAATATTTATCGAAATATAATTAAAAAATTTTAAAAAAAGTTTTTTGTATTTTGACCTTGAAAATTAAATTTGCGGGTATTCACAATCATTTTCGTAATCAGTCAGTCAAATTACATGGGTATACTTAATTTGACATTAATCGTAAATAAGTATACTTTTCGGAACTTATATTAATTAAAATTCATATATTAACTGGAAATAAAAACATGGATACTAATATTAAAATTTATTTGGCCTAATTTTCCATTCTTTGGAGAAAATTCATTTACAAATAGAAGATTTTATTTTAAAAAAACGAACATCAATTTATTCAAATTATAACCCCATATTTTTATACATCAGCTTGACTGTAAAAAATGTTTTCAAATTTTGGATCATTCTTGTCATTATTACTAAAGGCTTATTTATTCAGCTTATTTTTTTTTTAGATTTTTCGTTAAGCATTGCAAATAAGCACCTGTTTGTTCAATCTGTCAATAATGAAATAATGTGTTCAATATTCACATTTAAATTGCGTGTGCCTGTGCATCGAAATATTTTGCAATCAAATTTAAGATGGATCTTGTAAATTGATCAATAATATTAACCTCAAAAATCTTTTTAAGGAAACCCCCATGGACTTTTTAGTTTATAAAAAATACTTTCTGGCGATGACTATTTAAATATTTTTTATAAGCTTGGCTATTCGTCCCGAATTTTTTTTTGCGGCTGGTCTATCCCCTTTACCAACTCCTCTAATTTTTTAGACGATCAGATTAGACGCAGTCTTTTTCAAACCAATAAAGGGTTTTCAGAGAGAGCCACCCTCATGGTTTATCGATTTTGATGGGTCTCAAACAGGCAAAATTATATCGAAATCTAATTAATACATTTTTTCAGCTACCAAAGGACAATTCTTTTCAAGTTATTAGCAATAAACAAATTTTCTAAATAAATGCAAACTCTCGGCATTATTTGTATTTAAACATTTTTTTCCAGTAAAATTATTTCTGCGCGCATGCTAAATAGTTTCTCACAAAAAAGATTAATCACTTAACAATATCTGCTATTTTTATACACAATTATTACAATTAAATGCATAAGTTCGTTATTGCGCTACATAAAAGCACCGTTTCTTTGTGGAAAAGTATTGCTATAGAAATGTTGTGCGTTATATCTATATAGTTACCTTTTATCACTATTCAATGATATCTTGAATCTTTATAAACATTTATTCTAAACAAATGCACAGTTTGGCCCTTCTTCTACCTAAAGTTACTGTTTCTTTACTTAGTTACATTCAACCACTGCTGGCCAAATGTATAAATTATAGTTAAGCTGGAATGATATTCAAGAAATTAATCAGTTCTTATAAACTTGCAGCACATAAAATTTTTTTTAAATTCGAAATATATATTGATTTAATATTCCTAAATATAACGCACAACGTATCCATGTAGTAATATTTTTGTGTGGAAAATGCTCCTTTCAGTTAAATTGTAAATTTGTATATAATTAATGTTTATAACAAATTAAAAAAGATAATTAAATATTGGGTAAATTTAGGCACAAAGTAACGCACAATGTATCTAGTAATCCTTCTTCGCGAAGAAATGGTGCTTGTATGTTGGAACGGGACTAAAATGTTAATTTTTCATACTAAATGTTTGAAAAAATTCAAGAAATTGGTAAATACTGCAGTTCAGTGTAACTAAATGTAATACATAACGTATCAAGTAATACTTTTCTAGCAAGAAACGGTGGTTTTGGTTACGAAAAGGATTAAATTCAGCAATTGTTTACAATAAACTTTTATCGAAATTCAAAATATGATCGAATATTGTTGGTTGGGTGAATGTTCATCAAATTATTAAAATTCATCCGGTGAGGAGCTGAGGAGTTTATAAAGTCAATGGAAGTTTTGAGCATTATTTAATTTTACAAGGGGATCTTAAAAATGTGTCACATTATTTTTGAGGGTTTCTTTAAAAAATATCACGTTCCATTATAAGGAGGACGTGGTGTACACCAATTTCTAAAAAAACTATCGCTCATTTTATGAATGACCCCAAAACATATTTTTTTAATGATGATTCAAATAACGGTTTGATTTAATAAATATTCATTTCTCCACCTCTAATTTACGTTCAAATAAAATTTATGTAGATAAAAACTTTAACGAGATTGCCGTAAATTAAAAGTATAATGGGCATATCATCTCTTACAACTTTTGTACTTGTGTTTCGAACCGAACTTTTTTACAGCTTTTCAATCTCCATAGGAACGCGGATGACTATTCTCTTGCAGCAATATTCGGACTAATTCTTTTTTTCTTACCGACCCGATGCTGTATCTGTAAGACGTACATTGTGCAAGCTACGAACTACTGCCTACTTCTAACCTACGTGTCTAAATGTATATCTAGTGTGTACAGACTCGAAAGGTCTTACGTAATAGGACTTTGAAGAGCTACGATAGGCTCTTTTGAGATGGGATTTACTGATCTGTCGACTCTAAAGTGCTTGCGACACCATGGAATTTAGGATGGATAATGTAGTCGTAGAATTAAGAATGAGCGATCAATAAATTTTGAAAAATTTATTACTTGGATGTAACGACTATTAAGATAAAAACAAAACCTGCTCATTTTGATTAGCTTACATAAACATATAGTGTCGACAATCAACTGACACGACTTTTATGCTTCTCCGAGAAATGTAGTTTCGGTCGTTAACTTTTTTATGCTAATTATTTGAGTTTGTTTGACATAGTAATCTAGTAGGAATGCGTTATTCTTCATTCATTTAATATAAAAAGGGAGTTTTAAATATATTAATAGAATGAGTTCAAAACACGTAACGAAAGTAAAATTTACAGATTCTAGTCTTAGGGTCAAAAACCTTCCAAAGCATGCACAGCAGGTGGCCAGGAGAAATAAAGTAAATTTGAATGTTCGTATACTTTATTTTCGTTTTATAACTTTCATAAAATTTAGTTTTATTTTAGTTTTATAAAATGTTTAACATTTTGTTTTATTCGGATAATTAGAATTTTCTCTTAGAAAAAAGAAATTATTTTTTGTGATGCAAGTGCGAATAAGCGAACTCTTGATGAAGGTTAGGACGTTGGCAGAATTTGGAGGTCCCAATCACTTCGGATAACGCTTTTAGACTTAAATTTAAATTATTTTCACGAGATTCTTCAACGTTTTTTTATATCTTTATGAGGGAAAAAGTAAGGTTTTGCAATTTTTTACCCAAAAATGTATTATTTAGGATTAACCCATATGGTAATGTGAAAGAATTCAAACTAAATGAAGTATTACAAAAATGTTCAATTCTTTAAACAATTCTATGGTTATCAATAATAAATGTAGTTTTTCTGCGAAATAGTGCTATTTACTTATGAAATAAATAAATAAAACTATTTGTTGAACGATTTATGTACCCAATTTTTTAATTTTCAATACCATCTCGAACAAACACAAAATACTAAACAATAAATTATATTAGCATTTCCCTTTTCAGTTGCAATTTTGTATCTCTTCGTCAATTTTACAAAAAACTGGCAGTTTAAATTAATTTATAAATAAAACTAAGCCAATAGGTACACATTAATATGAAGTTGGTCACTTTTTTCACAGGGAAAGCAAACCAAATCTGAAGTGTTTTTTTTTTGTTAGGTGTAAAAATTTATTAACTTTCAAAAAAAATATTGAGAGGGTCGTCTGATTTATTGTAAATGCGGAATGAACTCCTCTTGTGAAAAGAGCCCTTGGTCGGTATGAAGTTACGTATAGGATTATACAGATCATCATGCAGGTTAAAAAATAAGTCACCGGGGCATTTTTGAAGTTGGAACGTCGAAAAACAGCCTTTAGAAAGAAAACGCACGTAAAGTTGGCGAGTGTCATAAGCTTAATAATTTCAATTGCCAATGGATTAAGGATAGTTCTTAGTATATATAGGTCCTGGGTCACGAAAATAATAATTTTGAACCTGATTGAAAAAAAACGAGAATATGCCCTTTTTATGCCCAGGCTCGCATATTTAAAATTATTTTTTATCGTATTTTTTATAGAAGTGCAGACACCTCTAATTATTAAATATTGAAGCTAATTCATTACTGATTATATTTGTCTAATGACGTGAAGGAGGGAAGCATTTCTGTCACATTGAATTGCTACTTTCGGGATGATATGGCAGTTTTGTTAACTAATATTAAAAACAACCGCAGAAAATTACAGTAGGCTATAGATAACAAAGTCACAGGAAAAGACTAATATTATGTGACGAAACTTTGAGTTTAAGAAATTAGTTTATAAATATCTTTTACGACGGTAACAGAATATGATATCAGCTTTGAATTTATTAAGGAAATTGTGATAAAATAATTTGGTAATGCTGCGGCCTAATGGTTTGAATTAAACAGTATGTGTCAGCAGTTTTTTAAATGAAAATGTTCAGTTATTTAATGTTTAATTCCTCGATTTATAAAATTTTTAATTTATAATTTTATATATTTCGAAAGGCTTTCGTTTGTAGTTAAAAACTTTGGAATCAGTTTTATTTTATATCTGTAATTTAGAATAATTTACACATTAACTCTTTATTTTGGAAATTCGAATAGTTGCTCAAAGTATAACTAGTGATAAAGTCAAAAGTCCCTTTTGTATTAAAAAAATGGTAAATATTCTTTATACATAAAATCAATTTGACATCGTAACAAAATGTTACAAATGATGATATTTTCACACCCTTCATAAATCAGACTTAACTTTATTTTCGATCCTGGCCCTTTTGTCGGGTGTTCATTTTGGTATAGGGATAGGTTAAACTATTATAGGGTATAGACTATAGACTATAGACTATAGAGTATTATAGATAGACTATAGATAGAATGTAGACGTAGAATCATAAAATAAGAAGTAGGTAAATAAGCCTAATTCCCTAATAGGCAGTTGTACCCTCTAAAAATTCTTCCCCTATCCACTTTTTTCTTTCTACGGTAAAGGTCTCGCAGAAAAAAAACTCTTAAGGTTAGTCTTTCGTGAAAAAAATATTTCTTGACTCACGCATAAGCTTTCGGCAATAGCTATAAAATGGAGTTTTATTGTGCTATCATGAGCAACGTAATGTCTTCCATTTGCTGCAATTTACCCTCCAAGTTACAGCCCCGAAAAATGACACGTAACGTAAAAAACAATAAGAGCGTACAAGTTATGAAGGCAAATTTTATTACGTTGTAATTTAAAAATGGTACTTTCTAAAAAATATTACAATTATTAAAATATATTAAAGAATATCAAGTAAGATTCATTTAAGCTCGTTAATTGAAGACTCTTTAATTATCATAATTATCTGTACAATTTTCAGCATAACTTAATAATGCTTGTATGTAAAAACTAAAAAACTACACGTCCTTCATGTACCAGAATCATTATCATTTTAAAGCTTCATTTTTTGCATAGCTGCTTGTCCTTCGAGCATTAAATGGTTGAAGAGTCAAGTAATGTTGTAGGCAGAAGCAACTAATATTATAAATAAATATTGTAATATCAATAATGTATAAAATCATAAAGGAGCTTTAAAATTTTTTATATTTCGGCAGTGCCCTTATGGAAAAGAAGTATTAGTAAGTATTAGGTCTAATACTTTTTTCGCGAATAAGTATTAGAAATCCAATAATTTTTCGCGAAAAATGTACTTAATCCAATATTTACCAATACTTCTTTTTCATAAGGTTAGGTACAACTGAAATCTTATAAACGAAAAAATAATAATGGAATCTCTGGCTTTGATATCAGATATTGAGGTATTATTAACCATGGCCATATTATCTCAACATTTGACAATTTTTATGCGTATTTAAGTGAACAATTATTTGATCTCGTATTTGGCGCCCGCGTTATATTCCAACATTTCTCTTCTTTAAGGTTTATTTCATTTTAGATTTCCAAGGTTCTTTTTTTATTTTATAGTATGATTCATCAATGTTGTAACTATTTGATTAAAATTATAAGAAAATGAATAACAACACTGAATGGGCGTGCTTTTGAGAATCGGCCTTTTTCTGTAAGGTCGAGTATTGCCTTTCAGCAAAATATGCTGAATTATAATTTTCTCTTCCGCAATATTTTCCCGAATTTCAATTGTCTCTTCTGGCAGATTTTATTATCATCGTAATTTATTTCTTGACGGAATTCTATAGAATTAAAGAACAATTTAAGGTTAATTTCAAAAATCTTAAAAATTCATCCCCGGAAAAATATGCCGTATTAGAAAATTAAGTACATGCCTGTTGCTTTTTTGCCCTCCTGCATATAATCCTTCGATTCCTGCTGACGAACTATTATGGTTAGATACGCCTCTGTCCATAAAGGATAAATATGCTGAAAGAGAAAATTAAAATTCGGCAAAATATACCAGAAGAGAAGATAAACATCCAGCAAAATATGCTGAAAGAGAATATACAACGTATATTATATACTTTTCGTTCTCAATTTCGTCATATCGATTCAAAATTTCAATTTAGTAGTTACAAAAATTACATTACATAATATAGAGCTTTCTAATCGAACTTTATAAAATTTAGTACTACCAAATAAAAAATTGAATGGTATTATAAATTAAAATTGAATATTAAAATTAAAAATTAAAATAGAATTATTAATTAAATCAACTTAATTAAAAATTATTTCTGCCAAATTCAAATTAAATTAAAAAATTTAATCACTTTTATCTTATGTTTCAATACGTATTAAATAGCAATTAAAGTTATGATGCTTCAAAAAAAATTATTTGACGTAAATTTACCGATTTGTAATTAATCGACCAAGAACTCAGCTAAGTTTAGTGTAAATTCACTAGCGTTCACTCTAAATTAAATGATATTAATTTGTCGGCAATTTATTTCAAATAAATCGAATTTACTTTTGAAGTCAGTGATATTAGTTTCACGAAAATTCATTTATATCTCCTTGAATGACATATATAATATTTTCTGGTAATAAAATAAAAGCTGAAAATTAATTTAGTCGTCTTCATAACGTTTAAATCATGAAAAATATAATAATTACAAAACAGTGTTTCATTGATTTAAATTATAGGCAAAAATCCTAGGATCATTATAAATGATAATACTGTACTTAATTCCTTGAAAGATTATAAACATTTTAGGTTTAATTTTAGGTGTATGTATATATGAAATTTCAGTTACTATCCCACGATATATTTTTAAATTACTAACGCAGTTGAAAATTCAATCTCATTTCCTGAGAATTCAACTATTTTTCTTAAAAATTCGGGCATCTTTATTCAACATCCTATCATTTTGTATTGAAGATTCAATCACACATCTGTGAATCGGAATTACTCAGATTTGAATAATTTAAATAGTGAAATTATGATATTTATATTCGTATCGTAGAATCACAATACAAAAAAATATATATAGCTCTGAATTCGATCAGTTTCCACTGTGCTTTATTTAATCAAATGGGGAGTTTTGTTCCTCTTTATAATTATTCAGAAAATATAGTTACATCCTCATAGATACTGAAATATTTTATTTTTTTATTGATTAAAATTGATAATATAAATATTCCTAATCCCTCGACATATCAATCCTATTATAAAAATACACCAATACATATGGTCAATCAATTCTTTACGAATTAAAGAGTTTTTTTCTGGCTTCATGGTGTAATAATAATTTTAAAAACATTAACTTTGAATTATGTGAATGAAATAAGGTTTACTGTAAAAAATTGATTTTTTAGAAATAATAAATTACCAAAGCTTCCTTATTTTTCAATAAAATGTATTAATAATGTAGATAACTTGATTTGCCCCTATACGGGGAATTTCTTATGTTCCTGCACTAACTTTGAATTATGTGAACGAAAAAAGTTGTACCATAAAAACAATGTTTAAAATATTATAAATAATCATAACTTTCTTAGGTTTCAAGAGAATTTATTAATAATTAATTTAATAATAATCGATTCAGGTTATTTTATTTTTTTTATAAGGAAAAGTAATAATACAATTGTAAATTTCTGAAAATTGCTAATTTTATAAACAGCCTTCAAACAATATTTAAACAAAACATAGATTTGTTTCCTTTAATCGAGGTAAACATTCGGGCCTCAATTAACCGGAGTCTTATTGAAATCCCTTCTAAATGTAACTCTGATTTGTGGATTCTTTTTAGTATTAATTTTAGGACATAAGATGATTCATAAGAAAGTAGTTTTCATTTCGATATGAAAAGAAAGAGGTGTACTTTAAACACAAATTGTTTAAATATTATAAATGACGGTAATATTTTGACTTTTCAATCAAATGTACTTTTATTGAAAAGGTCAATTTTATTCGGTTTAACTCAAGGAATATTCTATGTTGTTGCATCGCCAATTTAACATTTAATTAATAGCTTAATAATTTAGAAAAATTCTATTAGACGTTTTCAAATTATGGAACATTTATTTATATAATTTTTTTTTTAAATTGCTACCAATAAAAAGTTGGAAATTTATAATAAAAAATACAGAAATACAATTGTCAGCTGCATTTAATTTGCCCTTTGTATTCAATAATACATCTTAATGCATAAAATTACACCTGAGTTAATTGAAGTTCGAGTTAAATAGTTAAAATTTCAGTTTTTCGTAATCAAATGGTTTCCTGGTAAATATGAAAAAGAATACGATTACAGAAATCGAAAACTGCATTTCAGAGCAGACACCAACTTTTTTGCATAGCAAGCTGCACTTCACTCACCGTGAAATGCAGCTTGTCCTTCTTACGATGCATCCATTGCGACTCTGCTTGCCGAGGACGCACCCCTACAAATTGGGGGTTGGTGGCACGCGCAGGGTAGAAATTTGAAAAGCTCAGCCGGCGATTCTATTGGAGCCGGCAGCCGCAGCCAATCCGGTGTGTCTTGTCTCTGGGCGGTGGGGATACCCCGAGCCTTAAGAGAGGCCACTCGCTGTGGAGCTGTCAGAGCTCTGTGGGGCACGGTCACGCGCATAAAAGCTATTCGTTTCATTCGTTTCCGGTAGCTTCAAACGATCGTATCGTGTGAATTCTCTTTAGATTCAAAACACATCGCAACATTTGTCCAGTTTTTACCACAAGGACTCATACGTTTCAAATCAAAGTCTATCCAAGTCCTACGAACATTTTTCGGGCTTCGCAAGTTCTAGTGAAATTTCTTGTTCTGCTGTATTATGCCTGGAAAATTGGACCCTACGAATTTGTACAATCAGGAAACTTTTATTTCTGCTGTCAAACAGACTGACTCTCTCAACATGGCCTTTGGACTCGACCCCACTGGTCTTTATTGAGAAATTCGTTTTATAGAATATTCGCGAGAAGAGCCCTCATTTTCTTGTAAGCTTTCTGCTGTACTAGAAATCAACAAGATGGCTGGACTGGACCCTACCGGTACCTACTGAGGAAGACTGAAGAGGCTTAAACGCCGGCTCCGGAAGAGGAAGCAAGTGAAAAGAACGTGCTAAAGTTCTTTTCAAGGTCACGAGAAGGCTGCCGGCCTCTTCCCTTTGGAAGAAACTGGAGAACGTGGAGAACCTGTTGTAGGATCCATGACGCTCCGTTCACCAAAATCATGGAGAGATCAGTGAGAGGAAAGGAGGAAACTTCCTCGTCCAACCTGAGAAGATGCATTTGGAGCATCCACATCAGAAAGGGAAGACACAGACCTCCTGATATCATAGATCGCCAGTGAAGCGATACCATCACTTGCACGCAAGGTAAGTTATCCATTTTTCATCTTTTTGTCTTGTTTTTTTCTTTTTCTTGTTTTTTTCCCTTTAACACCCCCGCTCTTTTAGATCCGTCTCTTGATAGTTTCATCGATGTCTAATAGCCGAGTATTTATAGTTGTTTCTCGATATTTGCAACCTTGGAGGTGAATTATTACCCACGTGCCTCTCTTTCGTACGTGTATAATTTAAGCAGTACAGCTCTATAATGTGTTGTTCCGAAGATTAACAATTCTTATCCCTTAGGTCGGGTCTTATCTCATTCTTAAGTCGAAGAATTGAAGCCGGAAATTGAAATGTAAAGTCTATCAGCAACGTTCACTTGACTTATGTTTGCTTATCGTTTAGCTAAATTTGTCGTGAATTCATTTTGGACATTGTGGAACTCAATTGAGAATACTTTTGCATGAGCTGGCTTGACAACAAATTCATTTTGTTTGGTTAACTGCAAAAAAATTCCGTTGAGTTTCTTTAATTTTCTTTACTTGACTTTAATTTACTCAAAACCTAATTACTGTCACTTAAAGCCTTGTGCCATTCACTTTAACCCTCTTAAAGTTCCAGATGAATTAAAAAAACTTTGGTGCCATATTTTTTCTGATTCTATTTGATATCACTTAAATTCATGTGAAATTCAAGCAATTTTTTTGCAATTCCAATTTATGAAAATTATATCGCCAAGAATCCAGTTAAATGCTCTAAAATTTACTAGACCGAAATGATTGAAGTAAACCGAAATTAAATTGAAGTTACTGTTCTTCAAATTATATGACATTTCCTTCAATTAAATTTATTAACTATAAACTCGTGTATACTTATATTGAGTTTGCATTAATCACTTGGATGATTTGAAATAAAATCACTTGTTGATTTCACCAGAGTATTTGAAATCACTTCTAATTCAGCAGAATTACTTCACCTTCTCTTCAGACAAATTTTTTGTAAATAATTTAGCCTTGAATTCAGAGTTTGCCTTGAAATTTAACGATGAATCTTTTAATTATCATTTAGAATTTACGAAAAACTAAATGAAATATCTGGGGATAAATATCTACTCTCATTTTGCCCGGAACTCATTTTTTAATCTTATCTTCATGATATTAAATGAATCGAAAATTAAAATGTAAAGTCTAAGACACTCGGAAGGTTTCCAACGTTAGCATTTTTGCCTTCTCATAATCTTTTGGAAGTCTTACATCATGGAATCTTCTTAAATACTTCTTTTTCTATTGGCCTTGGGAGTTGCATGCTTGAGTTTCTTATTCGGAAGCAGCTGTCTCACCTTTATCACCTTCGCTTCTCTTCCTCTTCTTCTTTTACTCCCATTGCTTGAAGGGAAGGCTTAAAGATTCGCTAACCCGCACGTGACCACTTATATGATATTGTGAGCAAATAAGATAAATTCGAGGATACCTAAGAAATGTTTCGAAGTATTTAAGAATGCATTAATTGATAACCACAACAAATGTGGCTTGCGATCCCATGATTTGTGAGACAATCAGCAAGGTGAGAGTAGACGATATCTACTTGAATTCAGTCCTCTTGAATCAAGTCCACTCTACTTCTCTTGAATTTGATCGAATTTAATTAGAATTTACTGAATTCACCCGAATAAACTTGACTTCGTTAAAGTTCAGGAGAATTTTCCGAAATTTAATTATTATTATTGCTGTTTTACCAATTAAATTAATAAATCATGAATTAGGTTAGCTATTTATTTCTTTTAGCATGTAATTTGAATTGATTTTAAATTCTCTAAAGAAATACCTTGCATTTAAGTTTTTTTGATTGCACCTGAATAAAAATTATCATCTCTATAATATTGCCCGATTTTGAATTATCTACAGTGTTAGAAGTCCACATCATATTGTATTTTATTTTATAAATTATAAACTCTGAATTCGGATTTGATTAGGCCTCATCGGTAATATCGATGATAAGCGATCAGGGATTAATTCAAGATCGTCAAGTGGTGTATTTAAGGACGCGACTAAACAGGTGTGACCAGGTGTAGATACGATCACCGACCGGTATCGGTGTTGTTGTTCGCATGACATTGACTAGGATCTAAGGATTAACCCCCTGAATGAGAATTCGATTCCTCTTCTTTGGGGTTTCGCGTTCCGAGGCTCTCCACTATTCGTCCATTGCCACTTGGCACTTTCGTAAAGGCACGAAATTAGTCTCGGCTTCATGGGAAAGACAAGACCCCGATAGTGGGTAGCAAGCAGTTCTCAACTCCTCACATGGCAGGGTTCATTGACACCACCTGAGTTTTGGGCATCCGCCGGCTCTCTCGTTCGTTTGCTTCGTGGGTCCTCCGTCTCTCTTTCTCTTTTTCTCACTCTCTTCCTCCCTCCCTCTCGCTCACTCTCTCAATAGTTATCTCTCTCTTTCACTCCCCTCTCTCTTAAACACATACACAAGCAACGCCACACGATCGTCGGCTCGAAGAGCCACTCAGCTCCTTCCTTGATCGCCGTGGAGGATCCCTTTGCTTTTGTGGAAAAAGGAAAACCTCGATACTCAAATATCTCTTTCTTTCATTACGCATTCCTACATCCGAAAAGGCTCCCAAAAACATGGGTGAGGTTTGCAAAGAGTCAATTTGTTACTCTCGGTTTAATTACCTTAGCTTTCCTGGATCTAATTAACGAATCAAATTAAATAACGAATCAAAGATGAACTTAGTAGAGTTTTCTTACATCATCTAAAGAGTGACATCAACATTTGGTACTGATACAGTACGTGAGGGCCTGACGCCATAATAATTTATCTACAATATTTAGAAGCTGCTACAACTCTTAATGATTTTTTGTATGAATCCGCAACTTGAGAGTTTATAGCAACCACTGTTAGCTTATGCATTTCCTGTTTGGAAGATATTCTATAGCTCACAATTGTGGGACCACTTATCAGTTTTTCGTACCTGCAAAAAGTTCAAAACCCGCTCTTGTGCTTCTCCGCACATGTGCACGTAGAGGCATATGCACGACTTGCTTCCAAATTCAAATCCGAAATCGTGATTGGTATGCGACTCACGAGGGAGACGATTGGGAGCTGCCAAAACTTGCTGTCAGGTCGATAGCACGTGATCTAAAGTTAGTATCTTCAGTGCGTCATAGCACCCCGGATGAGTTTTCAATTCGATCCGCCTATATTACAAAGGGAGCGAGAGAGCGAGAGAGCGAGAGAAAGACTTGATAGAGAAAGAGAGCGGAAGAGAGGAAGAGAGGAAAGGGCAGTTAGAATGTAGGAGAGAGATAGACGATTGGCATGCAGATCTCGAGGTATGTTGTCCTAGGTCACGCGTGATCTTCTCTTTACTCCCCTCCCCCACGCCCCCCCCCCTCGACAATCTCTCTTTCCCTTCACTAGCCTACAGTTCATTGCTGCCGTTTTCATACCCCCAAGATTATATTTAATTTCATTTCTATTTCTCATCCCTCTTCAATACTTACAAAAATTAAATATAAAATTAAGATGGTATGTCCTTTTATAGTGGAAAGATTATTTCCCAAATTTGTGTGCTCCCTTCGATGAATTTTTGGGTAGCAAACCATATATTGATTTTAATTCCTCTTACTGAAATATAGTTTTTTTTCAAGAAAATTAATTACATTGCGAAGAAACTTCATCTCTCGATTATATTGATTCTAACATCAGAATTTTACTATACAGTAATTATCGAAAAATGAAAGCAATATTAATTATAATAATTGTAGATAGAGAAAATTTCGAGTATTTTTGCACTTATTTTTTCAGTATTGAATTTGCATACTAGTTTCTCATGCCCTCGATGTCCCTGGTAGAATATCTGAGTTCATTGAACTCTCCCTCCTCAAATTTCTGCGGACGCCCATTAGCAATATTAATAGTCGAGACAGTATTATGAACTACATATGAAAAAGAAGATTCACGATGTACATTTTTGGGGTTTCTAAATTCACTGGAAATTTTGTAATATTACCACTTTCAACTCGAGAAATTACATTGAATGAACGTAAACATGAATTCAGGAGGATGAAGTCGATGACCCCAACGGTCAACAAACTTCTGTCCGAATGATTATTACACACGATCGGTTTCAGTTTGGGATCCCTGGATTTCACTTTTAGAGTTCTACTTTTTTATTCTCATTTATACTCTTTGTATTTATACTCTTTGCGTACATAAATATTTATATTTAGAGATAGATTGTTTATAAATTTACAAAATCGGATGATTTTTATTTTTGGATTATAGGGGCTGCTCAAAAAATACGTTACGTACTTTTAAAGTAATAACGTTTTTTTTAAAGTAGTGAAATATAAATAAAATATGATATTCAAAATAATTTGATTATATAAAAGTCTCGTGTTTGCATTTTATTATTAGCTTTTGATTTTGCATATAATTTTCATATTAGCTGGCTTATTGATTTATTCATGGAAGACGTGTTCATAAGATATAATTATACGTGTTAAACAAAAAGCTTCTCTAACAATGTAAACCTTTTATAATAATATGAGCATAGCCATTATACAAAATTATAAACTTATTTGCCTCCAGGCAAATACTTTCTTTTTTTTTTTGTTAATCTGCGAAAAAAATCGCCAAGTGGCGATTACATAAAAGAAAGCAGTATTTTTGAAGAACGCTAATTTCTGTATTAGATGAGAACCCAATTAAAAAAATACCAACACTTTTTAAGTGACATAAGAATGAATGGTTTATCCGTATAAAATGTTTTCGTCGAATAGAGAAAAATACTTTTCTCATCATTGATTGGAGCCATAATGTTGCAATTAGTTTAATTCCAAAATACTTTTTTGGATTTATTGGTACAGCGGGAAGAACTAAAAAGGATCGAAATCTAAAATATAAATCCGAACGATATGAATATCCAAAGTCGAATTTGTTGCGATTCATTCGTATTAAAACTTCCTTCAGATTGGGGTTGTCTTATTCGGATTAGATTGCATGTACATTTCGGATTGGTTCGGAACAAATTCCAATCCGATAATTTCGCAAGGGCGATTACTCAGAGTTTAATTTTTTAAACAGACGTAAGCACAAAGTGGGAACAAAAGTTTAAATATCTCGAAGTAGCTTTGGCGATCGATGCTTGTGTCTTTAAAATTGGTTGTGAGTCCATTTTACTGGAGGCTCTTTTAAAGATCCCTTTACAAACCCATACTTGTAATTTTAAAATGACTCGGAATTTCGAGTATTGCTTCGGTAGTCGTAAATGTTCCTGAGAATATTCCCTGAAGTATTCTTTAAATATTCTGGAAAGTGAAATCGCACTGACCTCACACACTTAAACTAGTCAAACCACAAATCCTGGTGACTGTTTCAGCTCATGATTAATACATCTATGGTATTTGCTTACATAACCATTTTTCTATGATACACATATTGTAGGTTTGAATTCCGAGTGAATACGAAAGAGAATCACAAGTCGAGACGTGATAGGAATGTCGAAGGGATGTGGAGTTCTGCATGAGAACATAAGGAGTTGATGCACCGATTTAAGGAATCCTGGCGCCACTAAATTCTCCCTTTCGCCGGAAGAAATTCGGCACAAGTCAGCATTTAGGCGAGTATCGAATCCTTTTTATTTGTCCATGAATAGTTAATGCGTTGGGTCTTGGATACCATGTTCCGAGAATTCAAAAGATGACGTCTAACTCCGAAAATGTTAGGACACACAAAGAAGAGGTAGAAGAGTTATGAGACTAAGGTGGCTGAGAATTGAGGCTGGGAAGGTGCAGGCTTTTAGGGGAAGTCGAAGTGCAAGTAAATGGGAATCGGAGGAATTTTAAATTAAATTCTGGTCAGTCGAGAATTAGGTCCCACGACAGCCCCCTTAGGAGCCCAAGGGGCCTAGACATAGTTGAGGTGAACGAACCTCCGAACCTCTCGGGCGAGAAAAAAAGACAAGTATCAGAAAAAGGCAAAGAAGTAAAGAACAGTAGAGAAGGATGAACGAAGCGAAGCTAAGAACGAGGGAAAAAGAGGCGACGAAGAAGGAGAAGCTCTCGCAATCCGGCATCGGCAAGCCAAGTGACGTAGAAAAAGACCATGATGGAAAGAAGTCGCCGCCGAAGACTGCCGGCGAAGATGTTTGTGATCCTAATTCCCCTCTTGTCAGTTGATAGATAAATCGTTCTTCAATTCCCGCTGTGGGAGGATACCCTTTGCTTTCATTTTATGATTTTTTATTCAAAATTCCACCGAAGAGATTTACCCAATTAGAGAACATCCACAAATTTCGTAAAATGTTTGAAATCGATAAGTTATTTTTTAACAAGAGTCAATATTTTGCTATTCCTCCAATGCATTCAAAGACTTTAATTCAGTCACACAGTAATTTTACTGTGGTTCACTTTTTATCAACTTGAAGGTGATTTGATAAGCAAAACACTTTTAGTAACAACACAAGAGCACAATGTCGTAATTGGCATTGATAGCATCTGTTCTGTTCGCTAAAAATGATTTCCATGATTAAATATTTTTACATCTTGACGTTTTTGTGTCTTATATAATCTTCATTTTCACAAGTTTAATTAGGCATATACATGAATGTCAATGAGGTACTTTATTATCTCGTTTAGTTGTCTTTCCAAAATGAATTAATTCATCATCTAATAACTCTCCTAATTTATAATTTTGAATTAAATTTAAATATTTTAGATACATCTCACAAAGGAGGTTGGTGCCCACAAGTAGAAAGTGAGTCAAAACACTTTCATTCTCATCTCGAACCCAATTTAAATTTCCCCATCCACAAGCTCTCACATAAGTCCCAACTTTCAAATGTCCAAGGATTTCCCACATTTTTCTTTCACCACCAAGTTGTTATAGATTTAGCGATCTTTGCATCTCTCGGGTTGTAAGGGGAATCTTCGATAGCACGGGACACAGTTGATTGTACCAAAAGGTCAAGTCATTTTCGTAAAGGTCGACGTAACGAGCGTCGTGACGTGCCAGCGTTTTCCACTTTACGCTGGGACAACTTGTCGCCATAAGGGTCAATGGGTCAGGGACATTAGCTCTCAGTTCGATCAGCTCGTACTTCTTTCTTGGAAATGCCAAAGACTGACGACGTCTTCGTGAGCGAGTGGAGTAGACGAACGATAAAGTTTCGATTCGCGGTTGGCAGTCAGCATCTTGGATGCTCCAATGTTCCATGTATCGAAGGTCTAGCTCGGCAAGACTTGCGATAATGCCAACCAGTGGCATTTACACCACGGCGGTAAGACCACCTTTGCTTAGCTTAGGCTACCACTCGAGCTGCACGATCAGAGTACTCACTCTCTCTCTCTCCCTTTCTTTCATACTCTTCTCCCATTTCCTCACCCTATTGCCATTCCCTATCACCACATCACTTTGTCTCTCTTCTTTTCTCTCTGGTTATTTCTTTAACGTTCCATTATACCCACCAACAATCTATTCCCCCTTCAGCATAGATGCCTTCCGCCACATAGAAGAACCCTTGGGACCTTCTTCTGTTGCTCAAAAACGGATAAAACAGGGCAGGAATACGTCTTTATGGTTAAGGGATCTGATTTGTAAATCAGTATCTTGTAAATTAGCTGTCTACGTGTTTCTTAGAAAAAACTTTCATTTGTTATTTATATTGTTTTGAAAACAAGTTGCTCTTTCAACTTTTTCTAACCAAATCCCGACAGAGAGAAGATGACGAAGCAGAAACTCCCGAGCTAAAAAAAAACTTGACCTACCCTAAATAGTTACATGTAAGTCTAGTCAGGATCTGAAAGAAACCCTCGTATGACTATGAAAAAGTACTTGGAAACTTTCATGCAGTATATTCTCGAAGTCGTGCTTTTAATTAATATTAACTGCATTTAATAACATTTCAAAAGAGTTGACCCTGATTAGAACAAGTTAATATTATCTTTCTGCGATTATTTTTTCTCTATCAGTGGATTTCTATTAAACTTTTGACGTAGTCATTCCCTCAGCATTTCTAATCGTTGCAAACTCGCACTATGATAAATGAACCATTCCCGAGGTTGAGGATCCCAGAAAAATGGTGTCACCGTTCAGGGACTGCAGGTCGATCATCCTTGTAGATGTTTAAACTGGTCTATGACATCGTCTCTGATCATAAAACCCAACGATCATCAGCAACTCTCGTGTAATTGGAGATTCTCTTCATATTAATAAAGCAGAGGCATCTAAGTAGGTTTCCTCGATAAAAACACTGTGAAAGAAACAATCTTATAACAAATAATTAATGAGAAAAGAATGATAATCTACTAATAACTATAAACATTCTTGCTGAAAGATACACTTTTTTCAAATGTCACACAAGGTAATCAAAATGGCTAAGTATATGAAGGAAAAGAAATTTAGAAAACAGCAACAGTTTTTTTCCTACTTTTTCCGTTTCCTGAAGGTTGGGCTTCGATCGACGTCCTCGAGGTCGTTTGACGAGCTAATTTAAGAATTGTTAAGAATTGTTCGGGACAAAGGCACCCCGTTATCCATGCCGTTTGATACAGGATGCAGTAGGAGGAGTTGATCGATGTTGGTTGTGAGTGGATCGCCTTGACGAGAAAATCACGTGGCCGCGGGAAGTGACTCGTTATATAAACTAATGATTATCCAGTACTGTACATTGCTCGAACTGTGTCTAATCCAATGAGAGTGACACAGTCTAACTGGACCCTCGCTTGTTGGTATCGGAGTTCGATGACGAGTGATAGTAATGCACTCGCAATAATTATTCCACCTCCTATTTAGTTGCGATCATTGAGAACGAGGAAGACTTGTCTAACACAACTGCAATATAACAATAACAGAATCATCTTTTGAGAAAGTTATGCTAACATTCCTTTTTACAAATAGAATCCTTACAATGTCTATGCTAAAATGTATCCACCACCTAAGAATTTATCAGACCATCTTCTTTGATCAGTAATATTTATGTTGTAAGAACGTATACTCGATCCATGAGGTTCATTCTTAAATTAATTAAAGTTTCGACCACAAATCACTTTTGCTCGCTTTTGCCCCGCGCACCCAACCTGGCGCTCTTCCTGGCCAGAGAACCTGTTTGAGCACTATCAAATATTTGTTCAGCATCCGCATGATGCAGAATCTTAATTACTTCTCCTAATCGGTTATTATTGCAAAAAAATTAGTAAGGCTGAGAGAAAGATGAACGGCAAGATCTGATGGATTATGATTACGGAGATGATGATCACGATTAAAGTAATGATGAACCTAAGAATGATAATCATCATCTTTTTATCGCTTGATCGTGTTTCAAAGCCGATGCTAGGTGATTGGTCTAGGCCAGTAATATTTTACGCTAGGTTAGTTAGATTGTGCAAGGACACGTTTTATCATACGACAAAATTTGATCTTGATCCTGTGCGCAAACAGAAGGTTAGATAGCATGTTACATATTCACCTTCCACCCACAACTGTTTTCTTTACCAATCGTAACAACGTTTCGCCCGAAGGACTCGCTCCTAATTAAACTAATTATTTATTGCTACATTATCTCTGAAGGACAATGCTTGCTCTTTTGAAAAAAATCTAGTTATCTGTAATTATTGTTATAGCAAAGAATATGTCATTGTATATGAAGAATGTTAATTTGTATTTGTAGAGTTTTCTTTTTTTAAGAGTCCCACTATCAGGTTTATCTTTTTGTGCGAGAAAACAGCAGTCTGGCCAAAGTCTCTCTGATGTTTATGTTTTGTAAATAACAATCTCATTTAAAATTCATTTGACTTCTTCATTTAAATTCAGCAATTATAACAGTGATAATAAGAGTTTCTAATTACAGAATGATAGGTGTTTCATGTGAAAGAGTTTATATACGAAGCATTCATCAATATAAGGATTATTCCATATCGTTAAATATAGGACATTTCTGAAGATGGCAACATTGGGGTGTTTCCTTAATCTTGACCAATCTTTCCTTGAAAGATCACTCATCAATATTGGCATCATTAAATACCGTTGTAAAATAGAGCATTCGAGAAGAAAAAAGTAGAGGAAGTATCCCATTTTTTAATGCTGGGATTTTATGAAAGGACATCCTTGTTATTCTTAGAATTCAAAATCGAAACGAGCAGGTAGCGCAATATTTATTGAGTATTTGCCGAGTGTGTATGTATATATATATATATATATATATATATATATATATATATATATATATATATATATATATACATACATACATACATACATACATACAGACATACAGACAGACAGAGAACAGGATTATTTTTAGTTTTTTCTTATAAAAAAAGGTCATGATAAAGTACTAATATATTGTTGCCAATCTTTGAAAATAGTACATGTATGCCTCCGATTCTGCATAAAATATCGTCTGAAACTTGACAGCAGCCCTTTGACAGCCAGTTCCGCTATTTTTAGTACTCGAAACCACCATGTTATGAGCCTGAAAACCCACCTGAAAAGTGAGCGTGATATACTCTTTACCGACAAGTGTATGTATGTATTTGTATGTAGTATATATATATATATATATATATGCATATAAGTGATTGGTTTCGTGCCCAGAGGACGGCCGGCTACTATAAAATGGGATGACATGGACGCCCCCCTCCCCCTTCCCATTCCTTGCTTATTAACTGAAGTTTGGTGGGACAGACGTTGTAACTACAGTTTCCACCAT
>JAAAKG020209046.1:10125-22759 GCA_010014905.2 Druon quercuslanigerum | reverse complement strand
AATAATTTCATCTTCTGATAAAAAATTAATTTTTAACAAAATAGTTAATTATTGAGTAAAATGACGAATCTTCAGGAAAAAAATTTTTTTCATGTAATATTTACTACTATAGTTGACTTTTAAATAAAAAAAATTAAATTTTTAACCAATTAGTTGAACTTTCAAGCCAAAAAAAGTAATTTTTAGAATACATTTGAATTTTCAATAAATTTGTTTATTTATTATTAATAAATTTATGTTTTAAATTAATTTTCTTGAAAAATATTCAACCAGAAATTAATTTCTTTAGATAAAAAGTGAACTATTTTGTTGAAAATTCCTTTTTTTAAACTGAAAATATAGCTAATTTTCATATCAAAAATAAATTCTCAACCTAAATAAAAGCGAATTTTCAATAAAATCGTTAAATTTATACCCAAAGAGACAAATTTTCAACAAAATACCAGAATTTTCAAGCAAATATTTCAATTTTCTACTAAAAAAAAATCAGCTTTCAACCGAAAATGGTATAATAATATATTCAGTTTCAAAAAATTACTTTTCAACAAATGAAAAAAGAACTTTAAATTAGCTTAAAACCAAATAATTGTTTTGAACAAATCAGATGAATCCTGAACAAAAAAGATGTATTTTTAAAGAATTCAAACAATTTTAAACAAAAAAATAAATTTCCTACAAAGAAGATTAATGTTATGATAAAAAAGATAAATTTTCTTCAAAATTTATGAATTTATAAGCCCGAGAGACGAACTATCTACAAAATAGAGAAAATTTTAACGGAAAATATGAATTTTTAACCAAAAAGTGAATTTTTAAACAAATTATTTCATTTCATGCCCAATTATTGAATTTGCAAGCCAGAGGGTAAAATTTTCTGCGAAACAATTTAATTTCCAACCCAAAAATATGAATTTCGGATTAAAAAAATTAATTTAATGTACGGTCTCTTACGTTTACTTCAAAAAATTCAAAGGTTGAAGGTGTTTTCTCGTATCAAGTTAGTCTTTCTGGTTTGAAAATTCATCTCTTTTGTAACAAATTTGGTCTGTTTTCCTTAAAATTGAAGTTTTTTGTTGAAAATTATTTTTTTCGGGTTATGATTTACACTTTTTGTTTAAAATTCATTATTTTAGATTGCAAGTTATGCTGTTTGGTAGAAAATCCGTCTTTTTGGCAAAAAAATTCATCCTTTTTTTGTATAGATTTGATGTTTTTTAGTTAAAAATGAAACTGTCTGGTTTAAATTTAATTTGTTTTTGTTAAGGATTTAACTATTTTATAAAAAATAATTTATGTGGATAAAAATTAATTTTTGTAGTCGAAATTAATATGTTTGGGTTAAAAATGAACTTTTTTGTTGAAAGTTGATATTTTTTTTGGCTTAAAAATTAACTGTTTCATTGAAAGTTATTATTTTCGGGCGGAAAATGGACTTTTTTTAAACTTCCTGCTCTTAGATTGAAAATTCAAATGCGCTGTAAAAAATTCGTATTTTTGGCTTCAAAATGATTCCGTTTGGTAGAAATTTAATCTTTTTATACAAAATGCAACTGTTCAGTCAAAATTCCACTATTCGATTAAAAATTTACCTTTTTTGTTAAAAATTCGCTACTCTGCTTAAAAGTTCAATGATTTGTTTGAAAATGCAATTTTTGTAAAAATTACACTATTTGGCTAGAAATTGATCTTTTCTGGTTGAAAATTAACTTTATTGTTATAAACTCATTTCGTTTGCTTAAAAGTCTTTGGTTGTGAATGCAACTTTTTTGTTGCTATTTTTTTATTTGAAGATTCAACTATTTGTCTGAAAACTTATTTTTCGGTTTTAATAGGTCAATCTTTTCTGAAAATTTCTAATTTTTTGCTTGAAACTTAATACTTTTATTGAAAATCGATCTCTTTCGATAGAAAAGTCATCTTTTTTTTTTGAAAATTCGTTTGGTGAAAAATTTATTTTACTTGGATGAAACTTAATTTTGTTGTCGAAAATTTATCTTTTCGAATTTAAAAGAGCAATTTTTTGGGTAAAGTTTAAACTTTTTTGTTTAAAAACTCAATTATTTATTTGAAAATTTAAATTTTTTTCTGAAAATGTAATTATTTTCCATGTTAAAAGTCAAATGATTTCTAAAAAATTTGACTTTTCAGGTGGGAAACTCAACTTAATTAAATTAATCTTTTTTGGTTAAAACTTAGATTATTTTGTTGAAAATTTTAAAATATATTTTGAGTTTAAGAATTAAGATTATGACATCTATATTAATTTTATTAAAAAATGTTGTCCTCTTTTATTATCTTATTTTTTTGTGAAAACCCATAATGTTTCCCCTGTTTTAGAACATTTTGGGATGTGAAACCTGCAGCCAATCAGAATCTTTTAATTTTTTAGTTTAGATTATCTTTTTAGTTATACGTTACATTATTGGTTTAAAAATTTAACAATTTTTTCAGAAAGATATCCTTTGTTCATCACAAATTAAACAGTTTTTTTTTTTAAATTGTACTCTTTTCCTAGCACATTAAACTTTTGTTTTAAATTCATATTTTGTTGCTGATAATGTCAACTGAAATGTTTTTTGGATGAAAGCTATTTTTTCTGATAATTTATTTTTTTTATCAGAAAGTTGATCTATTTCAGTAAAAATATTGAATCTTTTTTAATCAAAATGCAGCTGCTTTGTTGAAAATTCTACTATTTCCTAGAAAATTTTTGTTTTTTGTTTAAAATTTGTAGTTTTGTGTTGAAAAGTCAATTGAAATCTTCTTTGATTAAAATTCAATTTTTTTTTGAAAATTTGCCTTTTTGATTAAAAAATTGACTCGTCTTAGTAGAAATTACAACTTTCTTGGATAAAAATGCAACTGTTTGGTGGAATATTAAACTATTCTGTTAAAAATTCATACTTTTTGGTAAAAAATTCTGCTGTTTTGTTGAAAATTTAACTATTTCGTAGAAAATTTACTTTTTGTTTCAAATTTATATTTTCGGGTTGAAAAAATAATCTGAAACATTTTCTGGATAGAACGTCAACTTTAAAAAACAATTTTTTTTTTATTAGAAATTCATCTGTTTTAGAAGATAATTTTATCTTTCATGGATCAGAACGCAACTATTTGGTAGAGAACTAAAAAATTTTGTTGAAAATTAATAATTATTTGGTTAAGAAAAATTAATCTTTTTGGATTTAAAGTTCAATTTTTTTAATTTGGAATATTTTTTGGATTGAAATTGAACTATTTCTTGCATTTTTTTCTAATAAAAATTCATATGTTTTAGGAGAAATCTTATATTTTCAATTCGAAAATTTGATTTTTTCCAATTTAATTTTTCTCTGAAATAGTTAAATTTTTAAATAAATATTTTGTTTTACAAGTAAATATTTGAATTTTCGACCAAACAGTTTAATTATCTACAAAAAAAGAAATAAAAATTACTTATTTAAAACCAAAAATAAAATAATTTTATGTTCTGTTAAAAAATTAGTTTTAAACAAAATAGTTAATTATAGACTAAAATTGTTTGTTGAAAATTTTATTATCTCATAGAAAATTGACTTTTTGTTTCAAATTTGTATTTTTGTGTTGAAAAGTCAATTGAAATCTTTTTTGATGAAAATTCAAATTTTTTTTGAAAATTTGCCTTTTTGATTAAAAAATTGACTCGTTTTAGTAGAAATTACAACTTTGTTGGATAAAAATGTAACTGTTTGGTGGAATATTAAACTATTCTGTTAAAAATTCATACTTTTTGGTTAAAAATTCTGCTGTTTTGTTGAAAATTGAACTATTTCGTAGAAAATTTACTTTTTGTTTCAAATTTATATTTTCGGGTTGAAAAAATAATCTGAAACATTTTCTGGATGGAAGTTTAACTTTAAAAAACAATTTTTCGTTTTTTAATAGAAATTCATCTGTTTTCGTAGAAAATTTTATCTTCTATTGATAAAAACGCAGTTATTTGATAAAGAATTCATATATTTTGTTGAAAATGAATTCTTTTTGGGTAAAAAAAATTCATCTTCTTGGATTAAAAATTTAATTTTCTCTTTAATGGATAAAAACGCAACTATTTAGTAGAGAATTCATATATTTTGTTATAATATTAATCTTTTTTTGGTTTTTTTGGATTGAAATTTAACTACTTTTTGCATTTTTCTCTGATAAAAATTCATCTGCTTTAAGAGAAATCTGATATTTTTTTGGATAAAAATTCAAATTTTTGACTGATTTTTTACTAATGACTAAAAAACCAGGAAAAGTGCTGAGATGTTTGTTAATTTATATTGGAAATAATTTATTGTTGAAAAAGCATTATAATGCATAATTTAAATTGCAGTTTGAACAATATTTACGGGTAAAATAGAAATGTCGAAAAATATTTCGTTTATTTGAACATTCAGAAGTTTAGGTACATATAAAAGTCAACCTTTTTGATATAAAATACTTATTTTTGGATTAAAAAATTCAATTTTTTCGTAAAAACTTATTTCTTGCTTAAAAATTTGTATTTTGATCGTTTTTGGTCAAAAAATTTTCTTCTTTGTTTGGGTATTCAATTATTTTGTTCAATTATTTGTAATTGTTCAATTTGAAAATTTAATTGTTTAATGAAAAAGCCTTTTTATGGTTAAAAATTAAGTTTTTAAATATATAATTTTATTGATTCGAAATCTTATTTCTGTTGGGTAAAAATACGTTAGTTTCAGGGAAAATTAATTTTTTGCTAACGTCATATTTATTGTTTAAAAATTCAGTTTTTCTGTAGAAAACTCGTCTTTTGGCTTCAAGGTTCAACAATTAAGATGAACCTTAATTTCTTTTATGAGTAAAAAAATCTTTATTTGTTGAAAATTTGTCTTTTTGGTTTTTGAAATTCTTTTTTTTTTTGGTACGATATTAATCTTTTTTGATTGAAATATACACTGTGACACTTTTTTCTTGGCAATTTATGGTTTCAGGTTGAAAATCCAACTATTATGTTAATAAATTTAATTATTTTGTTGTAAAATTAAAGTATTTTGTTAAAAAGCTATCTCCTAAAGTAGAATTTTTTTGTTTAAAATAAATTAATAAATTTAAAAAATTTAAAAATATTGTATCAGAAAAACTGTTTTATTCCGTTTATAAAAGATTCTATGTTAAAATTAGTACAAGATTACTATGCTGCAAAAAGTTTCTTTAAACTAAAAATTACATACAGTAAGAGGAAATATATGAGAATAGAAATATAGATAGAAATATGAGAAATAATTTTTCACAGTTTGTTATAGAGGGGGGGGGGGGGGGGTCCTTAAGAGGGTCTATAATCTGTTACTTAATATAAGTACGACCCCTTGGTGCTGTTATTTGGGAACGGTTAATTTGTTAATAATAAAGTTCATTTGCAAATTTCTATAAGGTCTATGAATTAAAAGATTGTTGCTCGTAATTTTGAAATAGCTGAGAATAGTATGTATTTACTAACAGTAGTTGGTTATACATAGAAAAGGCATTGTAGCCTGTCTTGCATTCTGGGAACCCTCGTTAACGTTCTGCACCTCAGAAGGCACGAGATTGCTTATGTATGTTTTTTGAGTTGGTGTGTGTACTGTGTACTTGTGCATTGCAGTATTGCACTATTAACGCACGCGTGCAAGAACACATGTCGCGTAACTGCCTACTTGTAAGAATCGTAAACTCCGAATGCAAGTGGAAGTTATGTACACAAACACTGAAGGAACTCCTGCCTAGCGTCATTACTCTTTATATGTGTATGTAGAGTAGTTTCTCCAGGTTAAATTGATTTATTTTACCTTCAAATTTACTTCTCATAATACATATCTTTTTAAAGCCTTTTCTACGCTTCTGTAATAGTAATTGCATTAAACCTGAACTCATGTATAATGATTAAACATTAATGATGACATTTTTCAATAATTACTGTCATGTTTTTTCATACTATATTCTTTTCGGGACTGTGCTTTTAGATCAGGAGAATGAAAAAATGGTTAGTTGGGCCAACTACTTTAGAGAGATATGGTTGCTATATTAGATATTAGTTGCTGGTATTAATTGAATAGTAACGGCAACTAATATACTGTCAGTATCAACTAATAAAATGGCGGTGTAAACTAATGAAATGGCAGTGTTAACTAATGAAATGGCGTTTTCAAAGTTGAAAATTGGTGATTTACAAAATTTAATATGAATCAAATAGACTGTTTTTAGATTTGGAAATGGATATATTTAGATATCAATAAAAGGAATGAATAGGCTGTGTTTTTCGAGTTGGAAACGGACGTATCAGAGACTTATTTATGAATTAAGGAGACTATGTTTTCAGAGTTGGAAATAAACGGTTTTAAAAACCAATTTAGGGATAAACGCTTTTGCTAGAAATTTATTAGTAACTTAAATAAATAAATAATGATAAATAATTGAATAGAGTTGGAAAAGTATGTTATTAGAAACTTATGTATAAATTAAATAGACTGGGGTTTCAAAGATGGAAAAAGAATTGTTTTTCAAACCAATAAGGGAAATAAATGGACTGCGGTTTTAAAGTTCGAGACGTATTTGTTAGAAATTTATTTATAATAAAATAGATTAATAATTGTAAGTAAATAAAAAGAGTCGGAAATTGATGTCTTATAGACTTTTGTGTTAAATAGACTTTGTTTTCAGAGTTGGAAACGAGCGTGTCCAAGACTTGTTTATGAATTAAATAGACTATGCTTTCAAATTTGGAAAAGAGAGGGTTTATATACCAATAAAGGAAATAAATAGACTGATTTTTCAGGGATAAAGACGTATTTGTTAGAAATTCGTTCACGAATGAAATAAATAAATAATTGTAAATAATTGAATGGAGGTGGAAACGGATGTGTTATGGACTTATATAGGAATTAGGAAATAAATAGACTGATCTTTCAGGGATAAAGACGTATTTGTTAGAAATTCGTTCACGAATGAAATAAATAAATAATGGTAAATAATTGAATGGAGGTGGAAACGGATGTGTTATGAACATATAAAGGAATTAAATGGACTGTGTTTTTAGAGTTCGAAAAGAAATAAATTAAAAAACAATTAAGCGAATAAATAAACTGAGTTTTCAGAGTTGGAAACGTGTTTGCTAGAAACTTATTTACGAATTAAGTAAATAATTGTAAATAAGTAAATAGTGAATAGTGAATAATGGGTTTAAATAGACTGTGTTTTCAGAGTTGGAAGAGAATGGGTTTATGTGCCAAGAAAGGGAATGAATAGGTTGTTCTTTTGGAGTTGGAAAAGTGTTTGCTAGAAATTTATTAATAACTTGATTAATTAATAATGGTAAATAATTGAATAGAGGTGGAAACGGATGGTGCTAGCAACTTATATATAAATTAAATAAACTTGGTTTTCAGAGAATAAAATAGATTAATAATTATAAATAATTTAATGGAGTTGGAAAAGGACATTTTTTAGACATGTATGAATAAAAAGATTGTATTTTTAGAGTTGGGAACGTATTTGCTAGAAATTTATTTATGGATTAAATAAATAAACAATTGTAAATCATTGAATAGAGTCGAAAATTAATGTCTTATAGACTTCTGTATGAAATAGAATTTGTTTTCAGAGTTGGAAAAGAGTAGGTTTAGAAACGAATAATGGGTTTTTTATAGACTATGTTCTCAGAGTTGGAAACGGACGTGTCATAAACTTGTTTATGAATTAAATAGACTATGATTTCAGATTTGGAAAAGAATAAGTTCAAGTGCCAATAAGGGGCATAAATAGACTGATTTTTCAGGGATAAAAACGTATTTATTAGAAATTCGTTAACGAATGAAATAAATAATTAAAAAATAAAAGATAAATAAAAAGTGAAAGTTATATACATTAACACTAAAGGAACTCCTGCATAGCGTCATTCCTCTTTATATGCTTCTGTAACAGTAATTGCATTAAACTCGCATTAAATAGTCTGTGTTTTCGAAGTTGAAAATTGGTGTTTTACAAAATTTAATATGAATCAAATAGACTGTTTGTAGATTTGGAAATGGATTTATTCAGATATCAATAGAGGGAATAATAAAGCTGTGTTTTTCGAGTTGGAAACGGGCGCATCAGAGACTTATGTATGAATTAAGTAGACTATATTTTCAGAGTTGGAAAAGAACGTTTTTAAAAACCAATTAAGGGAATAGATAGACTTAATTTTCAACATTAAAAACGTGTTTGTTAGAAATTCATTCATGATTTAAATAAATAAATAATTATAATTAATTGAATAGAGTCGGAAACGGATATCTTATAGACTTCTGTATTAAATAGACTGTGTTTTCAGAGTTTGAAAAAATGGGTTTATATGCCAATAAAGGGAATGAATAGGTTGTCCTTTTAAAGTGGGAAACGTGTTTGCTAGAAATTTATTTATTCCTTGAATAAGTAAATAATGACAAAAAAAAATGAAATAGAATTGGAAAGTATGTTATTAGAGATTTATATATAAATTAAATAGACTGTGGTTTAAAAGTTGGAAAAAGAATTGTTTTGAAAACCAGTAAAGGGAATAAATAGGCTGTGTTTTTAAAGTTGGAGACGTATTTCTTAAAATTTTCTGTACCAATAGAATAGATTACTAATTACACTCAACTTCCAGTTAAGTCAAAGCTCAGTTATGTCAACGATCATTGGTGGAGATAAGGGGACTTTGACGTATCCGAACTGTTTTCATTTAAAGGCTTTGACTTAACTGGAAGTTGAGTGTATCAATACTTTAATAAAGTTGGTAACGGATGTGGTATACACTTATATATAAAATAAAAATACTGTATTTTTAGAGTTGGAAACGTGTTTGCTAGAAACTTTTTTTATGAATTAAATAAATTAATAATTGTAAATAATTGAATAGAGTCGGAAATTAATGTCTTATAGACTTCTGTATTAAATAGAGTTTGTTTTCAGAGTTGGAAATGAATCGATTTAGAAACGAATAAAGGGTTTTAATAGACTTTGTTTTCAGCGTTGGAAACGGACGTGTCAAAGACGTGTTTATGAATTAAATAGACTATGCTCTCAGATTTGGAAAAGAATAAGTTTGAGTGCCGATAAGGGGCATAAATAGACTGATTTTTCAGGGATGAATAGAATAGAAATAAACAAATAGAATAGAATAGAAAAAGGGTGTTTTATGGACTTATGTAGGAATTAAATGGACTGTGTTCTCAGATTTGAAAACTATTTTGCTAGAAATTTATTAATAATTTAAATAAATAAATAGTGATAAATAATAATAAATAATTGAATAGAGTTGGAAAAGTATGTTATTAGAGACTTATATATAAATTTAATAGATTGTGTTTTTAAAGTTGTAGAAGTATTTGTTAGAAATTTTGTATTTGCTACAAATTTATTTATGAAATAAATAAGTAAATAAATAATTGTAAATAATTGAATAGATTGGAAAAGAATGTCTTATAGACTTCTGGAATAAATAGAATTTATTTTCAGAGTTGGAAAAGAATCGGTTTAGAAACGAATAAAGGATTTAATTAGACTGTGTTTTTAGAGTTGGAAACGGACGTGTCGTAGACATGTTTATGAATTATGTTACTTAAGTTAATTAATAATTAGGTTAATTTGATTGGAAAAGAATGCTTTTATAGATTTATATAGGCACTAAGTAGATTGGGCTTCAGAGTTAGAAAACGATACCTTCAGATACCAATAGAAGAAACAAATAGACTCTGTTTTTAAAGTAGGAAAGGGATGGGTTCAGATACTGATATAGGGTAACAATAGACTGTGTTCCTAAAGTTGAAAAAGGATGCGTTTAGATACTCATATAAGGAATACATAGACCGTGTCTTAAGAGTTGTAAACGGATGTGTCAGAGACTTATTTATGAATTGAGCAGGCTATGTTTTCAGAGTTAGAAAAGAATTACTTTAAAAACTAATCAAGGGAATAAATAGACTGAGTTTTCAGATTGGAAAACGTGTTTCTTAGAAACTCCTTCATGAATTAACTAAAGAAATAATGGTTAATAATTGGATCGAGTCAAAAATGGATGTCTTATAGACTTCTGTATTGAATAGGCTGTGGTTTCAGATTTGTAAACGCTTTTGCTAGAAATGTATCAATAAATTAAATAAATAAATAAATAATGATAAACAATTGAATGGAGTTGGACAATAAAGAGAATAAATTATAAGTGAATAAAAAGAGTCGGAAACTGATGTCTTATAGACTTTTGTGTTAAATAGACTTTGTTTTCAGAGTTGGGAACGGGCGTGTCCAAGACTTTTTTATGAATTAAATAGACCAATAAAGAAAATAAATAGACTGATTTTTTAGGGATAAAAACGTGATCGTTAGAACTTTATTCACAAATGAAATAATTAAATGATGGTAAATAATTGAATAGAGGTGGAAACGGATGGTGTTAAAGAATTATATATAAATTAAATAAACTTTGTTTTCAGAGCTGGAAACGTGTTTTCTAAAAATGCTTTCATGAATCAAATCATTGAATATACTAATAAAGGAAATAAATAGACTGTGTTTTCAGAGTGGGAAACGGGCGTGTCCAAGACTTGTTTATGTTTTAAATAGACTATGCTTTCAAATTTGGAAAAGAGAGGGTTTATATACCAATAGAGGAAATAAATAGACTGATTTTTCAGGGATAAAAACGTGATTGTTCGAAATTTATTCACGAATGAAATAATTAAATAATGGTAATTAATTCAATAGAGGTGGAAACGGATGATATTAAAGAATTATATATAAATTAAATAAACTTTGTTTTCAGAGCTGGAAACGTGTTTTCTAAAAATGCTTTCATGAAACAAATCATTGAATATACTAATAAAGGAAATAAATAGACTGTGTTTTCAGAGTGGGAAACGTTTTTACTAGAAATTTGCTCATAACTTAAATAAATAAATAATGATAATTAATTGAATACAATCGGAAACGGGTGTGTTATGGACTTATATAGGATTTAAATGGACTGTCTTTTCAGAGTTTAAATGAATTATTTTAAAAACCATTTAAAGGAATAGATAGACTTCGTTTTCAGAGTTGAAAACGTATTTCTTAGAAATTCATTCATGAATTAAATAAATAAATAATGGTTAATAATTGAATAGAGTTAAAAATATTGTCTTACAGACTTCTGTATTGAATATGCTATGTTTTTAGATTTGAAAACGCCTTTGTTAGAAATTTATTAATAACATAAATAAATAAATAAATAAGATAAATAATTGAATAGAGTTGGAAAAGTATGTTATTAGAAACTTATGTATAAATTAAATAGACTCTGGTTTCAAAGTTGGAAAAAGAATTGTTTTGGAAACCCATAAAGGGAATAAATGGACTGCGTTTTTAAAGTTGGAGACGTATTTATTAGAAATTTCTTCACCAATAAAATAGAATAATAATATAAATAAATAAAAAGAGTCGGAAAGTTATGTCTTTTAGATTTTCGTGTTAAATAGGCTTTGTTTTCAGAGCTGGAAAGGTGTTTTCTAAAAATGCTTTTATGAATCAAATCATTGAATAATGATAAATAATTTAATAGAATCGGAAACGGGTGTGTTATGGACATATATAAGAATTAAATAGACTGTGTTGTCAGAGTTAGAAAACAAAGGGTTTATATACCAATAAAGGAAATAAATAGACTGTGTTTTCAGAGTGACAAACGTGTTTGCTAGAAATTTGCTCATAAATTAAATAAATAAATAATGATAAATAATTAAAAAGAGTCGGAAACGGATGTCTTATAGATTTTTGTATTAAATAGACTTTGTTTTCAGAGTTAGAAAAAAAATGGTTTAGACGCGAATAAGGGGATTAAATTTCTTTGTGTTTAGAGTTGGAAACGTATTTGTTAAACATTTTGTTTCGAATTAAATAAATAAATAATTAAGAATAGTTGAATAGTGTCAGAAACGGATGTGTTATAGACTTCTGAATTAAATAGACTGTGTTTTCAGAGTTGCAAAAGTATTTGTTAAAACATTTTTTATATCTAAAATAAGTAAATAATGATAAATAATTGAATAGAGCTGGGAAATTATGTTACTAGAGACTTATATATAAATTAAATAGACTGTGGTTTCAAAGTTGTAAAAAGAATTGTTTTAGAAACCAATAAAGGGAATAAATGGGCTGCGTTTTTAACGGTGGACACGTATTTGTTAGAAATTTCTTCATCAATAAAATAGATTAATAATTATAAATAATTAAAAAGAGTCGGAAATGGATGTCTTATATACTTTTGTGTTAAATACACTTTGTTTTCAGCGTTGGAAACGGACGTGTCAAATACGTGTTTATGAATTTAATAGACTATGCTCTCAGATTTGGAAAAGAATAAGTTTAAGTGCCAATAAGGGGCAAAAATAGACTGATTTTTCAGGGATAAGAACGTGTTTGTTAGAAATTCATTCGCGAATGAAATAATTAAATAATGGTAAATAATTGAATAGAGGTGGAAATTGATGGTGTTAGAGACTTATATATAAATTAAATAAACTTTGTTTTCAGAGCTGGAAAGGTGTTTACGAAAAATGCTTTCATGAATCAAATCATTCAATAATGATAAATAATTAATTAGAATCGTAAACGGGTGTGTTATGGGCATATATAGGAA
>JAAAKG020209046.1:0-10025 GCA_010014905.2 Druon quercuslanigerum | reverse complement strand
AATAAATAATTAAGAATAGTTGAATAGTGTCAGAAACGGATGTGTTATAGACTTCTGAATTAAATAGACTGTGTTTTAAGAGTTGCAAAAGTATTTGTTAAAAATTTGTTTATTTCTAAAATAGCTAAATAATGATAAATAATTGAATAGAGCTGGAAAAGAATGAGTTCAGACACTTCTAGAAAGGGCAACAATCTCAAGTATCGCAATAAATTAAAAATAAATATAAAAATAAAACTTCCTTCCTCTTTACTGTTTGCGCACTCGACTTTAGAGCATGAAATTTAATTGGATAATTGCATCCTCTCCCCGAGCAAAGGAAGCACTCGCGATAAAGAATATAATTCTCTGGCAAGGGCAATGTTCCGCGAATAGACCATAGGGCATATAAACTTAAATAAAAATTGACCTCGGCTTTGTGCCTTTGTGCCAATCACGTTCCTTCTTTTTTATATTAGAAATAGTTCGCGACATTGTTCTTAACTTTCTCTTTGTTATTTTACAGAGAGAAATTACGCATTAATAAAACAGAAGAAGGTGGAGAAATCACTGGGAAAGTGATCAATCTTAATGGGATACAAAGGCATCTAAAAATTATTCTTTCTGTATCATAAATTTCTGCATATATAACGTGACATACAAAATTGGCTCAAGTGTGGATAATAATTCATATTAAAATAATGGGACGACTGAAAAATCCCAAAAAATAAAATTCCCCAATTTGAAAATGCCCGAATGATTAAATTCACGAATAATAAAGTTGGAGAAAAATAAGAATACCGAATTGGAAAATTTCCGAATGAAAACAGTTAGAATTTTGTTATAAATATGTTTTAATAATTACAAATACGACAATGAATATTTATTTTTTTTTTTAAATTGTCTTGAATCTTTACAATTTCAAACATTATTTTTTGAATTTAAAATAACAATAATTTTAAATAAAATATTTAGTTTGACAAATTTGCAAATTTGGTCAAATCTAGAAGGTGTACAAAATCCCTCGAACCCAAAAAAATCACCCTCTGTTTTCATCGTACCTTATATCGATTAAAAAAAAATATATGTAAATTAATTCAAAAACTTTAATATTCATCATTAACCTTTAAACTATTACGAATAATTTCTAAAATTTTAAAGAATATTTAAAATTTTTTAAAATTGCCTTCAATTCTTCCAGATTTTTTTTCTCGCGATTTTCGAAATATTTTTAAATTAATTTTAAAGATGTTGAGATTTTTGAAAAGCTTCTAAATACCTTTTATAATGCTTCGGTTTTTTTTAAATTGTTGGCAAATGTTTCAAAATTAAGAATTTTGTTTTGTATAACAAACGATAAATTTTCAACAAAATAATTAAATTTTCAAAAAATAGCTGAATTTTTAACTAAATTGTTGAATTTTTATCCAAATGGTCGAATTTGAAAAAACAGTTGCATTTTTAAACAAATAATGGAATTTTTTAGAAGACATTTTAATTTTCAACAAAAAAATGAATTTATATTGAAAAGGGAATATTTTTAAAAATGCAGTTAAATTTTCGACCAAAAAATATGGCTTTCGCAAAATACTTAAATTTTCAACATAATAGTTGATTTTTTGACCAAATTGTAGGATTTTTAACCAAATGGTCGAATTTCAAGGAAAATTTGCATTTTTAAGTCAATAATGATTTTTTTAACACATTTTGATTGTCAAAAAGAAATATTAATTTTTTTCGAATAATACCAATTTTCTGTACAAACAGAAAATTTTTCAATTTTTAAACGAGTCGAATTTTTAAACAAATAGTTACATTTTTAACGAAAAAGGATCAATTTTTAACAGAAAATCAAAAGTTAAATTTTCAGTCGAGAAAATCAATTCAAAAAAGCAATTTTTAACGAAATAGTTAAATTTTTAACCAAATGCATTAATTTTTATCTAAAAAAAAATATATGTAAATTTAAAATTCGATTTTTGCGAACACTTTTTGTATTTTTTAAATACTATGCATATTAAAAAAATGCGCCATCCAGAAATATTTTATTAATAATTATTGTTATTTTAAATCGAAACAATAATTTTCGAAATTTTAAGCATTAGGAATTATTTTTAAAATTTTTATTATTGTATTAGTAATTAGTAAAACGCATTTATGAAATTCGACAGTTTTCTGTGGGCAATTTTATTATTCGGGAATTTTCCAATTCGGGAATTTTACATTTTGGGGAATTTTATTTTTTGGGATTTTTTAGTCTTCCCAAAAATACTAATGTATATTCATTAATTAATTTAATTTAATGAATAGTTGAGGCACCATACGTATTAAAAAATTTAATTAAAAGTATTTTACTTTCATTTGTTAATAGTAAGGAAAAATGAGAAATTTTGCAGGAAAAGAATTAAGGAATTAATAAAATGAAGTTTTGCGACCACCCTGATATAATATTTCCTGTCAATAATTAATTTTTCTTATATTTATTTTCCTGTTTTTCGCACTTCCTTTCTCCTGGCGCTTATGTTTTTATTTAAAAATTCATCAATATTTTAATAAACAGCTATCCTTTTTTTTTTTGAAAATTAAAGGTTTTTTTTTTTAATTTATCTTTTTTGGTTTGAAATTTTAACAATTTGAATGATCTTTGTCTTCTTTTTTGACTAAAAAATCTTAATTTCTTGGAAACTATTTTTGAAATTTGTTATTTTAGATAAAAAATTCATTCATTTGGTTAAAAATTTAACTATTTGTTGAAAAATTCGACTCTTTGTTTAAAAATTGATCATTTTAGGTGAAAAATTGAAGTTCTTTTCAAAAAGACATCTATTTTGGTAGCAAAATTCAATTTTTTTGTTGAAAATTTTTCTATTTGTACTGAAAATTGGTATTATTCGAAAAAAATGAATATTTCTTTTTGGCAATAAAAATGTGTAAAAAAATTCATTATTGACTTGAAAATGCAACTTTTCCTTGAAATTCGACCATTTTGTTGAAATCCTACAATTTGGTCAAAAAATCAACTATTATGTTGAAAATTTAAGTATTTTGTCAAAGCCATATTTTTTGGTCGAAAAATTTAACTGCATTTTCAAAAATTCGCCCTTTTCAATAGAAATTCATTTTTTGTTGACAATTAAAATGTCCTCTAAAAAATTCCATTATTTGTTTGAAAATGCAACTGTTTTTAGAAATTTGACCATTTGGATAAAAATTCAACAATTTAGTTAAAAATTCAGCTATTTTTTGGAAAATTTAATTATTTTTTTGAAAATTTATCGTTTGTTATAGAAAACAAATTTATTAATTTTGAAACATTTGCCAACAATTTAAAAAAAAATCGAAGCATTATAAAAGGTATTTAGAAGCTTTTCAAAATTCTCTACATTTTGAAAAGTTTCAAAATAATATATAAATTTTCTTAAGATTTCTGGAAAAATTTTAAATGATATTTTATGTTGAATATTAATTTCAGGAGATTATTAAAAAAATTAATTTAAAAATATTTCGAAAATCGCGCGAAAATAGAATCTGGAAGAATTGAAGGCAATTTTTTAACATTTTAAATATTCTTCAAAATTTTACAAATTATTCGCATTACTCTAAAGGTTAATGATAAATTTAAAAGTTGTTGAATTAATTTAAATTAAAGTTTCTTGAAATCCTGTGAAATAAAAAATAAAATAGTTTTTTTCGTCATATCTAAAATCTTCTAAAACTTTTTTAATTGTCATATTTACATTACTTGTCATATATTTAATGTCGTGTAAAATGATTTAATTTTTAATGAGTTAATTCGAATATCTTCAGAGTTTAAAAAGTTTAATTTTCAATTTTTGATATATTTCCTGGATTGAAAGAGAAAATTTTATTGTTAAAAGAAAGACAATATTGGTATTTAAGAGGTTTCTGAATTAAACGAAGGAAATTTTTATTTTCAAACTTTTTTATCAGTAGATTCTTCTTTTTTCATTGGAAGGTATGCATTTTTTTATTAATTTATTTCTGAATTGAAAGATGGAATTTCAGTTTAAAATTTATTTTTGAATTAGAATAGGAACATTCTTTATTTTTTTATTTTCATTCAGTTTGAAGAAAGGCATTTTGCTTTATTATTTTTTTCTGAATTGGAAGAGGAAAATTAAAAAAAAATTATTTTTATTGAGTTACAAGGGCGGAAATTTTGATTAAAATTTTTTTTCTGAATCGGGAACTCAATGATTAACATTATTTTTTTTGTTTCAGGTAGGTATCTCTTATTATTGTTCACGCACACTGACAGCATCAGGTAATGTGAAAAATCCATATAATTGATTTTTTCATTTCATTTTTTATTTCTAATTTTTTTCCGAATCTAAAGAGGGTCGAATGGGATCAAATTTCGTATTTTTATAATTTGGCTTGGAATTATTTAATCCTTAAAGCTTGAATTTAAAAACGTTAGTTCTTAATTTTCTTAATTTTTAATTATTGAATCCAGAATTTTTTAAATTAAAATTGGAATCCTGAAAAATTAAACAGTTTTAAATTAAACGTCATAAAATGTTTACAATTCCGGAAACAAGTATTTTTTAATTTAAACTTTTGAAGCTAAAAAATTTAATTTTAAGCTTTCAAAAATTAAACGACTTTAGAATTTCGCATTTCAAAAGTAATTTTATATTAGAATTATAAAATGTTTCAACTAAAAAATTATATTTGCATATTAAAAAATACAGTGGTTTTTTTACTAGTTAAAATTAGACAATAATTTTAAATTGTAAATCTTTAAAGTTTAATCATCGTGCAAAATCTGTAAATGTTAGAAAATTTTTATTTGTTGAAGATTCATTTTTTAAACTAAAAATTTAACTATTAATAATTTTTTGATTAAAAAATGATCTTTTTCGCAGAAAAAAATCGTCTTTTTTAGTAGAAATTCATCTTTTCGATTGAAAATTAATTTTTTTGTTTAAAATCTAAGTATTGCATCTGGAGATGAATTAGATTAGTTGAAAATTCATCAGTTGGGTTGAAATTTTTTTTTTTACCTGAGAATATAACTATTCCTTTTTGGGTTGAAAACTTATATTTTTTCTTCAAAATTAAACTATTTGCTTAAAAATTTGTCTCTTTTAGTCGAAAATTGAATTGTTTTATAAAAAATGATGTACTTTGATGAAAAATCGTACTTTTGAGTAGAAAATTAATTTTTGTTTTTAAAATTCAACTATTTGGTTAAAAATTTTGTCTTTTTTAGTTAAAAATTAGCCATTTTGTAGAGAATTAGTGTTTTTTTTTTAAACTTTTGGTTAAAAAATAAATAAATATTTTCAGGTAAATATTCATCATATTAGTTGAAAATTCATCTTTTTGGTTTAGAATTCAACTCGAGTTGAAGACTCCTCTTTTTAGTTAAAAATTCATCAAATTTTTTGAAAATTAATTTTTTAAACTGAAAATATAACTGTTTAATTTTTGGTTAAAAATAGATCTTCTTTAGTTCAAAATTGAACTATTTGGTTGAAAAATGTTTTTATTTTAGTTGATAATTCAAAACATTTTTTTTGAAAATTCAATTATTTTGTAAAAGAGTCGTCTTCTTTGTTTGAAAATTAATTTTTGGTTTGAAAATTCGTCTTTTTGGTTGAAAAGTTAGACATTCCAGTAAAATTTTTATTATTTTAGATAAATATTAATTTTTTAATGCAAATTAAATTATTCCCTTTGTGGTTGAAAATTGATCTCTTAGTTTGAAAATTCATTTTTTTTTTGGTTCAAATTAAAACAACTTTGTTAAAAGCTTCTTTCTTTTTTTTTTAAATTTATGTTCTTATTTTAAGATTAATTTATTGAAGTTAACGATTTATTATTGAAATTTTTGGGTCTAAAATTAATTCTTTAACTGAGAATTTTTTGTAAAAAATTCAACTATTTTATTATTAGTTCAAAATTAAACTATTTGATTCGAAAAAATGATGTTCTCTATTTAAAAATTGAACTATTTGGTTGAAAATTCATTTTTGTTTTAACGTTCAACTATTCTAGTTGAAAAATTGAAAATTTTTGAAAATTCATCAGTTTGATTGAAAATTAATTTTTTAATTAAAAATAAAACTTTCATTTTTTATTTTGAACATTGATATTTTTTAGTTAAAATTTTGACTATTTGGTTGAAAAATGTTTTTATTTTAGTTGGTAATTCAAAAATTCTTTTGTTAAAGAGTCGTCTTCTTTTTTTAAAAAATAATTTTTGGTTTGACAATTCACCTTTTTGGTTGAAAAGTTAGGTACTGCAGTTAAATTACCATTATTTTAGTTAAATATTTTTTTTTTAAGGCAAAATTATATTATTCCTTTTGTGGTTGAAAATTGATTCCCTTAAAAGTTAAAAATTAAGATATTTGGTTAAAGATTTGTCTTTTGTATTTGAAACTTAAAATATTTATTTGATTATATTCTTTAATTTTTTAATTCTTTATTTGATTTATTCTTTGGTAAAAAACTAAATATTTTGTTTGAAAATTGATCTTTTAGTTTGGAAATTAATTTTTTTTTTGTTAAAATTAAAACAGCTTAATTAAAAGCTTCTTTCTTTTTTTTTAAAACTTATGTTCTTATTGTAAGATTCATTCATTAAAGTTAAAGATTCATTATTGAAATTTTTTGGTCTAAAATTAATTCTTTTTCTGAAAATATAACTATTCTATTTTTGGTTCAAAACTGATCTTTTTTAATTTAAAATTCAACTATTTGTTTAAAAATGGATATTTTTAGTAAAAAATTAAACTATTTTATTATTGGTTGAAAATTAAACTATTTGATACAAACGATGATGTTTTTTAGTTAAAAATTAAACTATTTTGTTGAAAATTAGTTTTTGTTTTAACCTTCAACTATTCTAATTGAAGAATTGAAAATTTTTGAAAATTCATCAGTTGGATTGAATATTAATTTTTTAATTAAAAATAAAACTTTTCCATTTTTTATTTTGAAAACTGATATTTTTTTGTTAAAATTTTAACTATTCGGTTGAAAAATGATATTTTTAAGTTCAAAATTTAACTATTTCGTTGAAAAATGTTTTTTTTTGGTTGGTAAAATTGATCTTTTAGTTTGGAAATTCATTTTTTTAAATTAAAACAGCCTAATTAAAAGCTTCTTTCTTTTTTTAAAAATTTATATTCTTATTGTAAGATTCATTTTTTGAAGTTAAAGATTCATTATTGAAACTCTTTGGTCTAAAAGTAATTCTTTCACTGAAAATATAACTATTCTATTTTTAGTTGAAAACTGATATTTTTTAATTTAAAATTTAACTAGTTCATTATTGTAATTTTTTGTTTTAACATTCAAGTATTCTAGTAGAATATTAATCTGTTTGTTAAAAATTCATCACTTGAATTGAAAATTAATTTTTTAAATAAAAATAAAACTTTTTCATTTTTTATTTTGAAAATTGATCTTTTTTATTCAAAATTTTAACTGTTTGGTTGAAAATTCAATATTTTATGAAAAATATCTCTTTCTGATAAATATTCATAATTTTAGATGAAAATTTATATTTTTTGTTAAAATAAAACTACTTGGTAGAAATGTAAACTCTTTTATTAAGAATTTATCTCTTTCTTGTTAAATTCATCTATTTGAATTGAAGGCTCAATATTTTGGATAAAAATTCATAATTTTAATTTTTTCGTTTGCGGAAAATTAATATTTTTCACTGAAAATTTGACTATTCCATTTTTTGTTGAAAACTGATCTTTTTTCATTTAAAATTCAACTATTTGGCTAAAAATGGATATTTTTAGTAAAAAATTAAACTATTTTATTATTACGTGAAAATTAAATTATTTGATTCAAAAGATGTTTTATAGTTGAAAACTGAACTATTTTGTTGAAAATTCATTTTTTTTTTTAACATTAAATTGTTCTAGTTGAAAAATTGAAAATTTTTGAAAATTTATCAGTTGGATTGAAAACAAATTTTTTAATTAAAAATAAAACTTTTTCATTTTTTATTTTGAAAATTGATCTTTTTTAGTCAAAAATTTAACTATTTGTTTGCAAATTTACGTATTTTTATGAAAAATATCTCTTCTAGTTGAATATTGAAAGCTACATATTTTCGTTAAAAATTCATAATTTAAATTTTTCGTTCGAGGAAAATTAATATTTTTCACTGAAAATTTAACTTTTCCACTTTTCGTTAAAAACTGATCTTTTTAATTTAAAATTCAACTATTTGGTTAAAAAAGGTTATTTTTAGTCAAAAATTTTACTATTTCATTATTGTAATTTTTTGTTTTAACATTCAAGTATTCTAGTAGAATATTAATCTTTTTCGTTGAAAATTCATCAGTTAGATTTAAAATTAATTTTTTTATTAAAAATAAAACTTTTTCATTTTTTATTTTGGAAATTGATATTTTTTAGTTAAAATTTTAACTATTCGGTTGGAAAATTATCTTTTTTAGTTCAAAAATGAACAATTTCGTTGAAAATTCACTTATTTTTATAAAAAATCTTACTTTTCGATAGGAAAGTCAGTTTTCCTTTAAAATATAATCTTTCTGTTAAATATTCATCATTTTAGATGAAAATTTATATTTTTGATGAAAGTAAAACCTTTTGGTAGAAATGTAAACTCTTTTATTGAGAATTTATCTCTTTGGTTTCAAATTCTTTTATTTCAGTTGAAGGCTCAATAATTTCGTTAAAAATTAATAATTTTAATTTTTTTGTTCGCACAAAATTAATATTTTCCACTAAAAATTTTATAATTCCATTTTTGGTTGAAAACTGATTTTTTTCATTTAAAATTCAACTATTTGGTTAAAAATGGATATTTTTAGTAAAAAATTCAACTATTTCATTATTGGTTGAAAATAAAACTATTTAATTCATAATATGATATTTTCTAGTAGTAATAATTGAAATATTTTTTTGAAAATTCATTTTTTCTTTTAACATTCTACTATTTTAGCAGAAAAATTGAAACTTTTTGAAAATTCATCAGTTTACTTTTTCATTTTTTATTTTGAAAATTGATTGATACATCATAGTATTCCAGATAAATTTTCATTATTTTAGTTAAATATTAATTTTTTAATGCAATTTAAATTATTCATTTTGTGGTTGAAAACTAATCCCCTTAAGAGTTTAAAATTAAGATATTTGGTTCAAGATTTGTCTTTTGTATTTGAAACTTAAAATATTTATTTGAAAATTCATGTATTTTGTTAAGAAGTCGTATTCTTTGGTAAAAAACTAATCATTTCGTTTGAAAATTGATCTTTTAGTTGATAAATTTATTTTTTTGTTATAATTAAAACAGTTTTGTTAAAAGCTTTTTTCTTTTTTAAAAAATTTAAAATTTAACTAGTTCATTATTCTAATTTTTTGTTCAAACATTCAACTATTATAGTAGAATATTAATCTTCTTCGTTGAAAATTCGTCAGTTGGATTGAAAATTATTTTTTTAAATAATAATAAACCTTCTTTTTTTTATTTTTAAAATTGATATTTTTTAGTTAAAATTTTAATTTTGTTAAAAATCGTATTCTTTGATAAAAACTAATAATTTGTTTTTAATTGATCTTTTAGTTTGGAAATTCATTTTTTTGCCAAAATGAAAACAGCTTTGTTAAAAGCTTTTTTTTAAAAAAAGTTTATGTTCTTATTGCAAGATTCATTATTGAAATTTTTTGGACTAAAATTAATTCTTTAACTAAAAATATAACTATTCTATTTTTGGTTGAAAACTGATCTTTTGTAATTCAAAATTCAACTATTTGGTTAAAAATGGATATTTTTAGTAAAAAATTCAACTATTTTATTATTGTTTGAAAATTAAACTATTCGATTCAAAATATGTTTTCTATTTGAAAATTGAACTATTATGTTGAAAATTTATTTTTTCTTTTAACATTCAACTATTTTAGTAAAATATTAATCTTTTTTGTTGAAAATTCATCAGTTAGATTGAAAATTAATTTTTTAAATAAAAATAAAACTTTTTCATTTTTTTATTTTTAAAATTGATCTTTTTTATTTAAAATTTTAACTA
>JAAAKG020209035.1:0-17259 GCA_010014905.2 Druon quercuslanigerum | reverse complement strand
TATTAACACAGTAGCATTTTTAGCTAAAAGAGATAAATTTTCAAACAGAAGGATTTTTCAGTCTCAAAAGAAAAAAATTTTTTTTTAATTGTGGAATGTACAAAAACAAAAAAGGCGAATTTCCTAAAAAAGAGTTTAATTTTCAGTAAGAAAAACTTAATTTTCAATCCAATAATTAAATTTTTAAACGAAGAGATGAATCTTTAAGCAAAAAAATAATTTATTAACAAAGTAGCATTTTTAGCCAAAAAGAGATGAATTATAGAAAAGAAAGATTTTTTAGTCTAAAAAGAAAAAAATTTAAACAAAAATGTGAAATTCTTAAACCATAAAGGCGAATTTTCTACAGTTGAATTAAAAAAATATATATTTGCAATCAAATAATTTTATTCTCAAACAGACAGGGAAATCTTCAAGTGAAAAATTGAATTGTTAACAAAGTAGAATTTTTCATCGAAATTGTAGAATTTTCTACAAATCCGTTTAATTTTTAACTAAAAAGGTAATTTTTAATAAAATAGTTTTATTTTTAACCAAATAAATGGATTTTTAAGCGAAATAAATGATTATAAACAAAATAGCCTTCTTAAACAAAAGAGATGTAGTAAAAAAAAACTAAAATAGTTTAATTTTCACTAAAGAGATGAATGCAAAAAAATGTATTAATAACAAAGTAGCGTTTTAAGCAAAAAAAAATCATTGTTCACTCATAAGAAAAAATTTCCAATCAAGAAAGGAAACAAATTTCAACACAATAGTGGAATTTACAAACCAAAATGGCGATTTTCCTACAAAAAAGTTCAATTTTCAATAAAAAATTAATTTTTAATCAAATAATTTATTTTTAATCATAGAGATGAATATTCAAGTGAAAAAATTCATTATTAACTTAATAGCAGTTTTAGGCAAAAGAGATGAATTATCGAAAAAAAAGATTTTTTTGGAATTCTTTAACCATAAAGGCGAATTTTCTACAGTTGAATTAAAAAAAAATATATTTTCAATAAAATAATTTAATTCTCAACCCAACAGAGAAATCTTTAGGTAAAAAAAATAAATTATTAACAAAGTATAATTTTTAATCGAAAGAAATGAATTTTCTAACCAAAGAGACAAATTAGCAACGACGAAAGATTTTTCAGTCAAGATACCAAAGAAATTTCGACGAAATTGTGACCTTTTATATAAATCCGTTCACTTTTCAATAAAAAGATAATTGTCAATAAAATAATTTTTTTCTAACCAAAAAGATGAATGTTTAAGCGAAATGATGAATTATTAACAAAGGAGCATTCTTAAACAAATGAGATGTAGTAAAAAAATTTTCTAAATAACTAAAACTGAAAATTCAATTTTCAGCCAGAGATGAATCTTTTATACAAAAAAATAAGTTGAAAACAATGCAGAAGAATTTATTATTAACAAAAAAGTCTTTTTTACCGAAAAAGATTAATTTTCAAACAAAAGAAATAAATAAGCAACTGAGAAAAAATTTTGAATCAAGAAAGAAATTTCAATAAAATTGTAAAATTTTCAAACCAAAAAGTGAATTTTCTACAAAACAGTTGAATTTTTAACATAAAAAAAATCATTTTTGATAATAAAGATATGAATCACCAACGAAGAAATGAATTCATAACAAAGTAGAATTTTTAACCAAAAAAGATTGATTTTTAAAGCAAAGGAAAAAAGAAATAAAATAATAAAAATCACTATAATAGTTCAATTTTTACTAAAGAGATGAATCCCTATGCGAAAAAATGTATTAATAGCAAAGTAGCATTTTTAAGCAAAAAAGGTTAATTTTTCACATAAAAAAAAAATTTCATTCGAGAAAGAAAAAAATTTCAACAAAATTGTGGAATTTGCAAACCAAAAAGACGAATTTCCTGCAAAAAAGTTAAATTTTCAATAAAAAAAGTTACTTTTTAATAAAATAGTTTAATTTTCAACTAAAGAGATGAATATTCAAGCGAAAAATTAAATGATTAAAAAAGCATCATTTTTAGCCAAAAAGAGATGAATTATCGAAAAGAAAGATTTTTTAGTCAAAAAAGAAAAAAATTTTAACAAAATTGTGGACTTTACCAATGAAAAAGGGGAATTTTCTACAGTTGAATTCAAAAAAAAATTTTTAAATAAAATAATTTAATTCTCAACCAAACACAGGAATCTTTAAGTGAAAAAACAATGAATTATTAACAAAGTAGCATTCTTAAACAAAAGAGATGTAGTAAAAAAATTTTAAAAATAAGTAAAATAATTTAATTTTCACTGAAGAGATGAATCCCTGTGCAAAAAAATGTATTATAACAAAAAAGAATTTTTTAACAAAAAAGATTAATTTTTCACTTATAAGAAAAAAATTTCAATTCAGAAAGAAAACAAATTTTAATAAAATTGTGGAACTTACAAACCAAAAAGGCAATTTTCCTACAAAAAAGTTAAATTTTCAATAAAAAAGATAATTTTTAATTAAATAATTAAATTCTTAACCATACAGATAAATCTTTAAGTATTTTCAAGCCAAATAAACAAATTAACAACAAAGAAAGATTTTTCAGTCAAGAAAAAAAATTTTCCAATGAAATTGTAAATTTTCCAACAATAGAAAAGCGAATTTTTTACAAATCTGTTTAATTTTCAATAAAATATTTTCATTTCCAACCAAAGATTTAAATCTTCTAGCTTTATATCGAATTATTAACAAAATAGCATTTTTATACAAAAGAGATTTCGAATTTTTAAACCAAAGAGATAAATTAGCATCTAAAAAAAGATTTTTTAGTCAATTAGGAAAACAATTTTTTTTAAACTGAAATTTTGAAACCAAAAAAGGTGAATTTTCTAAAAACAGTTTGGCAAAAAATATCATTTTCAATGATAGTATATTATTGCTAGTTAAAAATTAAAAATTAAAAACAGATGTATACATTATTTTTAAAAAAGTTTGAATAAAATAGTTAAATTTTTATATCTAATTTTGCAATAATAAATAAAAAAAAGTGATAAAGATATATAATAATTTTTCTTTAAAATAAGAATGAAGAGCAATAATTTTAACAAAAAAGGAAAAACTTTTTTTCTGATTCTAATATTTAGTTTTATTAATTAAAAAAAAACATCCTGATATTTTTAACAGGTTTTCACGAATTGTCAATGATATTTTTACATTTAAATTATTTTCCTTTGAAAATATCTCTAATTGGAAATGAAACTATTTAATTGAAAATTAAACAGATTTGTAACAAATTCGCTTTTTTATTGTTGGAAAATTTCATTATTCGTTTAAAAATGCTACTTTGGTAATAATTAATTTTTGCACTTAAAGATTCATCTGTTTGGTTGAGAATTAAATTATTTAATTAATAACAATTTTTTTGTTTAAAATCAACTGTTTTGTGGATAATTCTACAATTTTGTTCAATTTTTTTTCTTTTTAGACAAAAAAACTCTTCTTTTAGAAAATTCATCTCTTTTTACTAAAAATCCTTCTTTGTTAATAATTTTTTTACGCTAAAAGATAATCCTCTTTCGGATCAAAAGGGGATTCGCGTGTATTCAGCCTGAGAAGTATTGTCCTAAAAGTCAATTTTAAAAATCGTACGAATTTCAATTTTAAGAACTGATTCTTGTAGAGAACTTGAAGGCGCATCTTTTTCTTATTTTGCAAAAATTTGTAAGTTGTATAGTTTTTGAATAAATTGGTAAAAAATAGATTTTTTAAAAACAAAAAATTTCAATCTTTTTTCACTTAAACTCGTTCTAACTTAGCCATTTTTGGGAATTTTTAGATTCTGTTGACAGTAAATTACGTGTTATAGTCTACTTGAACTATTCGAGAAAGAAAAACGTGAATACTTTTTTAAACAAGAATGTTGTTAATTTTTCTTCAAGACTTTGTAGAAATCATGAAGTTCAACCTTCAAGCGTTTCGTTTATGGAGCGAATTTCAAGCAACGAAAAACTTCCAGTGATAAAGTTGTTGACTAAGGTTCAAAGAAGTTTTCTGAAAAGGGTTAGATCAATCGCATTAATGGTTGAAAAATTATGAATGTTTTAAAATTACAAGCGGAAGTCTTGACGCTGCCCTATGCACGTGCCTCCTTGGCTACGAACGAGATCCCTATAAGTTATTCAATAAAATGTATTTAGGAAATCAAGAAAGAAATAGTCCTAAAATATTACATTTATGATAAAAGATTATTAAATTTTTTTAATAACAGTTATTAATCGTACCTGATTTTTGAAACATTTTGTTCTATTTTTAAGCCATATCTCTTCATACCTATATCTTTTTCTACCTCGATTCATTTTGAGATTCTGTCTTAAATTAGTAGGGTATTAACTAAAATAAAACTGTCGCAAAAATAATATTTTTGCAGGTATTTTGAAAAATAATCTATTTACTGCTTCTTTGTTTTATTTATAGTATATTTTAGAAGAAAACTACAAACGGATATAATTTTTTTTTGGTATCCGACTTGACCTTCACGTCCGCTGCAACACGTTCGTAACCGAGGAGGCACGTGCATACGGCAGCAGCGTCAAGATTTCTATTTGTAATTTAAGACATTCATAATTTTTTAACCATTAAAGAGATTGATCTGAAAATTTCTGGAAAACTTCTTTGAACCTTAATAAGCAACTTTGTCGTTGAAAGTTTTTCGTTGCTTGTAATTCGCTCGATTAACGAAGCACTTGAAGGTTGAAATTCATGATTTTTGCAAAGCCTCACAAAAAAGTAACAACTTTTTTTTTTTTTAATATTTCCGTTTTTCTTACCACTCCTTGAAATTAACATTCAAACCATTTTAAAAATTGACTTTCTCGACAATAATTCTCAGGCTGCATCCACGAGTATCCCCTTTTGATCCGGAGAGGTTCAATTTTATTGAAATTGTTTGGTTTCTTGATTAAAAATTTTTTCTTATAAGTGAAAAATTAATATATTTTGTTAAAAAATGCTATTTTGTTAATAATACATTCTTTTGCTTAGAGATTCATCTCTTTGGTAAAAATTAAACTATATAAGTGATTTTTTTTTAATTTGACTGTTTTGTAGAAAATTCGTTTCTTTTCTTGAAAATTCCAGAATTTCGTTAAAATTTTCTTCTTTCTTAACCAAAAATTCTTCTATAGTGGCTAACTTGTATCTTTAGTTGTAAATTAATTTCTTTTGTTTAAAATCTATTTTTCTACATTGTTTTTAATTTATTTTTTCGATTAAAGATTCATCTCTGGCTGAAAATTGAATTATTTTATTAAAAATTATCTTTTTTAGTAGAAAATTCACAAAGTAAATTGAAAATGATATTTTTTGTTGAAACATGAATTGTTTTGTAGAAAATTCGCATTTTTGGTTTTGTATCCATAATTCCGATGAAATTTTGGTTCTTCCTTGCCTGAAAAATCTTTATTTTTTTTCTCATTTGTCTTTGATTTAGGAATTCATCTTTTTTGGTTAAAAATACTACTTCGTTATTAAAAATTATCTTCCTTTTTGTTTAAAATGTAATTTTTTAGTCGAAAATTTTCAGTTTTGGTTTGGAAACTCAACAATTATATTAAAAAAATTTTCCTTTTATTATTATATTATATTATTTAAAAGAAGAAGATTAAATTTCTACTTAAAAGACAAATTTTTACTTACATGCAGAAATTTATTACTAAATATTTAAAGCTCTAAATAAAAAAGACAATCAATATTCAACAATATAGTTCAGTTTTTAATGAAAATTATCACGAATTTCCCCATTAAAGAGACTGACATAAAAAAAAATAATTTTTCCGTCAAGAGATGGCTCAATAATGAATTTATTTATTATAATTGCTTTAAAAAGTCACAAAATTGATCAATTATTTATGATTTTTGTCTGCAATTGTCATAAAGTTTCCAAATGAAAGGACTGGCATTGAAAAAAACGAATTTTTTACTGACAAATGCCCGAGTAATGTATTTGTTTATTAAATTCGTTATAATAAATCACAAGACTAATCAACAAACTTTGAAGTTTTCTAAAATTATCACAAAGTGTCTAATTTAAAAAAAAAATACATAGAAAAAAACAATTTTTTTTTAAAACATGCCTGCTTAATGAATGAATTAATCGTGAATAATTCTAAATTATTGCATTAATTAATTAATGCATAATTAAGGCCCCTTTTTCCTAATAAAAAATAAAATTGTGGAATTTTCCGTAATGTAGTAGAAAGTTCAACAGCTTATTTTGTGGAAAATTCATCCGTTGACAATAGTGGCGACTTTCACTTAATCCCGGTGTACCTGCTCGTCTTACCCTCTCCACTCGACTTCCCCTCACTTCGCTGAGTGAGCGAGAACGCTGTATCGAGCCTTGTCAGCGGGGGCTCTCTTTGTCCTAATGAGGAATACAATACCAAACATAAAAATGTTACAATTATTTAATCTGCAGTTAAAAAATATTATATTCGTAATCTAAGTTTTTTTGCGAGTCTAACGATATGTCACTCGCCATCAAAATATTAAAATTAGAATAAGTTTACGCAGATTTTAGTTTATGTTTTGACCCTGGCTAGCTGAGATTATGGAATTTTCCATAGCACAGCTGAAAATGCAGAAGTTCATTTTGTGGAATTTTCCATCAAACATGAATTATTTTTAATTAAAAATTATTCTAAAATTTTAAAAAGCGATTTTTCAACCAAAGAGATGAATTTTCCACTAAAATGATAAATTGTAAACAAACCAAAAATAAATTTTTAACAAAAAAAAAACTAATATTCATTTTAAAGAATTGTTACCTATGATTTTAAATGTTTAATTAGATTTATAGTTAATTAAATGGTTAATAAATACTAATATTTAATTACATTATTAAATAATTGAATTTAAAGATCAGCCTCTAATTATTATTACATAAACTCCTAATCTTTAAAAACATAATAATAATTTTAAATGTAAATAATATATAACAAAAAATAATTATGTTTGGTTTGAAACATTATGATTTTAGCTATATATTTATTTTTTTCGTTTAAAAATGAATTATTTTGTTGAAAGTTAATTTTTTAATAGAAAATTTAAATATTCCATTTTTAGTTAACAATTTATTTTCTTATGTATAAGATTCTTCTACGTATTTCGATAAAAATTCATGCATTCTATTAAAATTGCCAGCAGACGAATTTTCTATAAAATCAACTGTTGCATTTTTAACTCTACTACGGAAAATTCTATAATGCTAGATAGCCAATTTCAAAATATAAACTAAAACTGTGACAACTTATTCTAATTTTAATTTTTTGATTGCAAGCGACATGTCTTTGTAATCGCAAAAAAAACGTAGATTTCTAATATAATACTTTTAAATTAACAAATTATATAACATTAAATAATCATATATTATATAACAAACATTTCAACATTATATAATAAAGCAAAATTAACAAATTTTTATGTTTCGCACTTTGTTCCTCATAATGCAAAGGGGCCCCCCGCTAGCAATGAAACAAACAGCTTAAGGGATGGACTGCTAAATGTGGCCAACAGAAGAAAATTGAGGTCCTGAATCGAGAAACTCTCCCAGAACTCGAGATCGGGTGAAATTATTGTCCAAAAGTCTCGGGGGACGAAAATTTTAAAAGTCACAAACTTGATCTTTTTTAATTATAGGCTTGTAGAGAATGATAAGACGGAACTTTTTTCTATTTTCTGTTTTTTCTCAGACGACTATTTTTAATAATAAACATGAGAAGTATTACCGGAATTGTTTAAAACATCGATGTGCACACGAAATATACCATAGCGATGCTCAAAAACTGAAGAAGAAAACTGAAAATTGCTTATTGTTAATTAATATTTCATTACAATTTATAATCGATCGGTAAACCCGGTTTTTTACAGATTTACACACGAAATATACACTAGCGATGTCTACAAGCCAAAGAGAAAAACTAAAAATTGCTTATTATTTATTAATATTTATTTGAAAATGGAAACCATTCAGTAACCCCGTGTTTCAAGTGACACATTTGTTTCTAATTATTAAAGGAATTTTTTGGAAATTTGCAGATTGATTCAGTTAAAATTGACAAAAGTATTCATTTTACAAGAAAGCAGATAACACCGTCAGCGGCTAGCACCACGGGGGTGAAGTCAGCATAGGAACTTCCGGCAGAAAATCGGACTTTCGGCCGAATTCTAATTTAAAAATAGAATAAAAATATAATAAGGTAGGTCCAAATTGTTATATATATATATATATATATATATAAATTAATTAATGCAAAAATGCAGTCTCTCAATACATTTAAGGTAGGGCAATCATTTTTGCAGGAAATACTTGTAAAAAATGCTCACGATGAACCGTGAGTAAAACCTATCCTTAATTTTTATCGCACAAGTTATTTAATTTGTGCAATACTTACCTCATTTTATTATTATTCTATTTTTTATTAAAAGGAAGGGAAAGAACGACATTTGGAGCGACAAGTAAAATATTTGTTTAACATTAGTTGTATATCAATAGCAATAATTTATAATGCCATTTATTAATTTTATTGTGTACTTCAATTACAGTATGCAATGATATCAATAAACGGTATCATAAATTATTGAGAACATTAATAAGTACAATATTTCAAATTTGAATATCCCGACCACATGGCCGCTCTTGACTTTAGATCCACCAGGTCTCACATGAGTGCACGTGTCGCTCCAGAAGCTGCCATATGGCAAATAGACTAGCCAGCTGCCCGATGGTGCTGAGTGCTCGCGGAGCTATTGTTGGCGGCGTGGCATGTTTTCTTGTAAAATGAATATTTTCGCCAATTTTGAATGAATGCTAGGGTATATTTCGAGTGTGAATCTGAAAAAACGGCGTTACCGATCGGCTTTAACTTTTAATGGAATATTAATTAACAATATGCAATTTTTAGTTTTCTTCTTCAGTTTTTGGGCATCGCTAGGGTATACTTCGTGTGGGATAAATGTTTTTCACTTTTTTTATCATTCTCTACAAGCCTATATTAGAAAAGATCAATTTTGTGACATTTGAGATTTCCATCTCCCGAGACGTTTGGACAATAATTTCCCACGATCTCGAGCCCTGGGCAAATTTCTCGATCCAGACCCTCAATTTTTTGTGGGCAGTCAAGCGCCACAGTATCTTTTAGAACTATTTGTAATTAAAGACGCCGATCAACCAGTCTAGATTTCGTGAAAGAAAACTAGTCCTCACAGTTCCGATACATAGAACCTGTAAATTGCAAAGATCCTTCGTAGTTAGAAGAGCACGAGATGCAGCTTCGATTTTTCATTTTAGAAAACTATTTCTTGATTACTTGCTGAATAGGGGAAGGTGGGGCGAGATGGTGCACAAAATATTTGATGCTCATAAAGCTGTAACCTGTAAGAACTTGCAGAAATAAATATTAGTTGAAATTTTGTCCAATTTATTATTTACAAGCTGCACATATGCTTTTGAAAATGGAGCGAACTAATTTTTCAGAAATTAAGTATCAAGCACTGTAGGTTAGGTGGGGCGCTATGGAACACGCAGCGGGTAAAACAGAACGCATGACCAGGCGGTATGGAACGATGGGAATATCAATTTAAATTTGTAAATAATTGCGAAAATTAAAGAAAAAAAGTAAGCAATAAATCAAAATGTATGCCATGGAACACCAACGAGAAGAGACATAATGTTAAAATACGCATTTTAGGCAGAACATAACCTAAATAATGCTTCAAAATAGTGCGTCAAATTACAGGCATTTTTCATATTTTGTTAAACTAATTTGGTTTTGCATAATGACATTTATTGTACAGCTGCCGGAAATATTTGGTTGCCAATGGTAGTTTTGAAAGCAAACATACCCGAAAATGGGTACTGGGTTCGCTTGTGCTTGACACATCATTGTTATGATTGTATTCGCCGGCATTGTAAAAACAGTTATCTTAGCCGTAGGTGGTATCTTTGGTGCTGCACCATTTACTTGTTCTAAAAAACATTGTTTAATTATATGCAGATGTAAGATATCTCAGAAAACATCTCTATCAACAAATTTGTGAAATTTTACCCACTTATGCAGATTTGCAAATATTATTTTATATTTTTTTATATTGTTACGTTTAATTTTATGAATAGATCTAACTATTTTTCCTCTATTTAAACGTCAAAGACATTTACAACTTTACATATAATGCAGTGCTACAAATAACGACGAGATTACTAAAGAATGTCAGTAAGAATGTAACATCTACCTGAAAGTGGGAAAAGGGTGTCCCTGAGCATTGCAGAGCAAGGTTACTTTCATTTCTTCTGCACATGCGATAACATCAATGGCGGCTGATGGGAACCGCGGTTTTGCACCATTAACTGGTTCTAAGAAATTTACATTTAACTGATTTCAATGAAAATTGTTATTGTTCTGGCCTAATAATGGGATCAGGAAACAATACATTTGTATTGTTATTGAAACAATACTATTGTACCCGTTTCTCATTTTACTTTGTTCGATAAATAAACAAAACGGGATCGATGGAAAATGGAAACGAGCCTAATAGTTCGGAAAAGTTTATTACCTGAAAACGGGAACTGGATGACCCTGAGCATTGCATTGCATGGTTAATTTCATTGACACTGTGCTCGCAAGAACATCATACTTGGCTTTTGATGGCATTTGTGGTTTCGCACCATTTACAGGTTCTATAAAGTTCATTCTATTTTAACTAAAAATTTACGAATAGATAAATAGCACTGACCTAAACATGAGCGTAGGGAACGCCTGAGCATCACACGAAAAACTTACATCGTGCCTGCCTTCATCTCAAAAGAATCAGACCTTCATTTTGATGACCTTGAGGATTTCGGGGACACTTGACCTGCTGGTTCTACAGTGCCTTGCCAGATTATTAGATCCAAACTAAAAAAATACAATTTTCACATTATTTTTGTCATTTATTGTAAGTACTTTGAGCGTTCTGTTGTTTTTATAAACTCCTAGTTCGACAGATTTGCCAGATTCGCCAGATGATTTAGCACATTTTTAGGTCGAAAAAAGTCACCCTTCTCGATTGACCGGGAAAATCTCAAGATATCATTCCCATCTAGAACGTTTGGAGCTCATGAAACAAAAGTCAGTAAGCACGTAAGTACGACGAAGTAAAAGCTAATTCGGATACTCAATCACATTTGTGAACCTTTCCCAGAGATAGATGAAAATTGAAAACTGTATGAACAGTATGCCTTGTCGTATTGAAACTTTATTATCTGGTAAAGGCGGGCATACCAAATTATGATTCTGTTTAAAAGTCGTTTTTTATCGGTATGCATGAGTTGAATGTAGGTAATTATTTTGGAATTAAATTCATCCTCTATCATATATTTCTCTAAGATTTTACAAAAAATGCATAATAGATAATACATGTATAATGCATAATACAGCTTCAATGCGACGAGGAATAAGGCTCAAACAGATTTCAACTTTTCTCTTCATCTTTCGGCAATGTTCCCAAGTATGATTAAGTATCCGAATTAGCTGTTACTTTGTCGTACTTTCGTGCTTACTGAATTTTGTTTCATGAAGCTCCAAACGTTCTATATGGGAATCATATCTTGAGATTTTCCCGTTAAGTGGAGAACGGTGACTTTTTTCGACCTAAAAATGTGCTAAATCGTCTGGCGAATCTGGCAAATCTATCGAACTAGTAGTTTAAAAACACCAGAACCCTCTAAGTACTCACAGTAAATTACAAAAATAATGTGAAAATTGTAATTTTTTAGCTTGGATCTAATCATATGGCGAGGCACTGTAATATCCTCACGCATTCCAAATAAATAAAAAATTAACTTATATAAAGAACATTTTAGAGATAAATGACGCCGAATATAAAGAGTGCGAATAAAATTGAATCGTTTGATAATTCAATTATCAGAATGAACAGTGATTATATGAGGGGTCAACCCCTTAAATTCTAAGAGCACGCAAGATTACATGATCCTTAGGGATTACAAGAGATTTAAAGCTACTTAAAAATATTTCACAGAATTTTAACGATTTTAAAGTCTTTCAAGAGATTTGAAAGAGTTTTATAGGATTTCAAAGATTTTCAGAGGATTTCAAAAAACCACACATACGCAGACAAAAAATCCCCTAAACGTACAGGATATGCAGTTAAAATAGGCACAGCATAGTTTTTCTGTAAAAATTACCGAATTTTCTGCAGAGTTTAGAGAACTTTCTGTATTTTTATAAATGGACGGATATTTTCTGTAAAATTTTCTAAAAATTCAGTTAATTTTCCAAAGAAATTGTTATGCTTTACAGAAAAGCTACGCTTGTCCCGATTTTATATGAAAATTCTGTAACTTTCGCAGACTGATTTTTCTCTGTGCATGCTTTTAAGGGATTTCAACAAATTTACAAGGTCCCCAAAGGATTTTATAGGATTTCATATATTTAACAAAAAAATACTCTAAAGTGATTACCAAAGACTTCACGACATTTTAACAAATTCTATAGAATTACATCATTCTATATTTATACCAACTCTGCTCTACGGTAGCGAGACGTGGATCTATCCGGAAAAGGAGAAGAGTAAAAATAACGCGATTAACATACAATTCTTGCGCGTTATATGCAACAAAACACTGATGGACAAAAAAACAATGAGATAATGCTCCAAGAGTATGGTTCGGAGAAGAAACTAGTTAACCTATGTGAAACAAAATGGTTAAGATGATTTGGCATGGACGTGAAAGAAGCGAAAAATAGTTTATATAAAGAGTGTCATTAAAGAGAATGACGCCTGAGTACAAATGGACCCGGATGGGGAACCTTACGTAATGACTTTGTGAGGCTCTTTGTTATTCCTTAATTTATGAACATAAGAACTAGGGGTGTGCAAACATTCTAAAATCCCAAACCCGATAGGTCGGGTTAGACCTCAAATTGCCAATAATGTTCGGGACCCTGAAATTTATGCTAACTTGCCACAAATTACCGCATATTTCAGGCAATTTTTGAAAAATATTTCATTGTACTTTCGACCCACTTCAGGTTTTCGGCTTGGCTCGAATTTTCAGGTTTGCAGGTAGGGCTATGATCTTCACTCGACCTGATGTCATTTTGCACAACACTAATACGAACGTTTCTTAGTGTCTTTTATATTTCCCCAAATTTTCAATTCGACATTTTATTTTGTGTGGACGCGAATTGTTCTGAAAACATGTCGATAAATTAGGAAGCGGGTAAGTATGGCATGGTCTAAAGGAACTTAAAAGGATTTCTAAGCTGATTTCAACCAAATTTAGGTGAATTTAAAGCATTTCAAAGATTGTAACGGGATTTGAAGGAAATTAAATTAACTTAACAGTATTTAATAGGAAATCGATATAATGATTTCACTATAAAAATTTTCATATTGAAAGTCAAAATATAGCTTCCAGTTTAATCAAGGACGCTAATCCTATACGTTATCAAAAAAATAAAAGTTTCTGCTAGGTTTTCAATTTTACCTAAACAACGGTACAGGATACCCTTGAGCAGGATATCTGAATTACGAGCTTTTCCACATTAGGTAAACATCGATTAATGCGATCGTCGATTATAAATGTTAATCCTTTACTCCCACTGGTTCTGAACGTATAGGGAACATCTAACACATTCTCTAGAATTTCTTAACCAGATAATCCGAAATATTGTAATATAATATTTATAATCCAATGTCATTTTTAGAATTACCTAAAGGATGGAACAGGATACCCTTGAGCAGGACATCCTAATGTTATTGTTTCTGCAGCCTCGCGTAAAAACGAGTTAACACGGTTGTCAGTCGAAAATTTAGGTCCCTTTACTCCAACTGGTTCTAAAAACAAGGTAATTTGGCTCCACAATAACCCAATCGGTGGCAAACTAGTTCTAGTCACTGGAATTTAAATTGACACGTAGATCATAGTTTGTGGGACTTTATTTAAAAAAATAGACTTTCCATAAAACATATTTAAAGCTCTTACTAAAAATATATAGTGCCATTTTATTTACCCTTGTGAATAGATACTGACAAGGATACCTCATTATTTACCCTACCTGAATGCTGGTACTGGATAGCCTTGAGCTTGACATGGTATCTCGAACTCAATAGAACTTGTGATCTGTAGCCACCGCTTGGCATCACCAGAAATTGAAGGAGCCTTACTACCAACTGGTTCTTTGAAAGGAAACAGAATTAAACTAACTCTTTTCATTGACGCATGCCAAAATTACACCCAATCTGCAATCTGCGCTTAACAGTGCTTATAATCGTGGAAATTTGGGATCGTAAGACTCTTGAGAGTTGATTATGTTATGGATTTATCGGCAATCAACTTGAAGAAAAAAACGCTTTTTAACATGGTTCTATGTATATAATCTATGTATATATCTATAATGAATAAAAAACAATTTGGTTGTATTAAGGAAAATAATAGCGTTTATCAGGGTAGTCCAAAAAAACATTTAGAATTTTTTTTGGAATTTTTATGAATAACGCCCGGAAATTTGTTCGAATCCACGCAGAAATAAATCCATTCTTTTATTTAGCAAAAATGTTATTAAGAGGCCACGTAGGCCCCATTTTGCTTATCACTTATTTCCCATAAGAAAAATCTACATTTTTGGTTTATTCAGAATCCTCAACATTAGCTGAATCGAGTTGAAACTCAACATTTCTCTTCACAATTAGACATAGAATACGAATAATATATTACTTTTCAAATATCACCTCCATAAGTCTGTTTCATAGGGTTCCAAAAAACCATATTAATGATAAAATGGTTTTGCGAGTTTTTGCCGTTAATTATAATTTCTTAATGCAAGTGGCTTCTGATATAATTAGCGGAGGTGAGGTAGGGTTTGGTTAAATAGGGAAAGCGAGGTTAGGTTGACAAGGATTCTGATGAAATTGTGGATAGGAGTTCTGGGCTTTCAAAAGGATCAAGGGTGGTTCTCGTATGGTCAAGGCATGTTAAGGGATGGAAAAGGGTGTATGCAAGGGCTGCTAAAAAGGGAATAAAATAAAGGGAAATAGAGGGTGATAGGAGGCAATAGAGTTATGAGACATCTGTCGGTTGCAGCAGGTACTGTATGGAGAAGTCCCCATTACCGACGGTAGAGCAGGAAGACAGAGGTGGAAGGGGGTTAGCGTGAGTGCCATTAGAGACGTTAAATGGGTAAAGGGTGAAAGATCTGTGGGAGAAAGTTGTTGTGTCGGCAAGAGAGGAAAAAGAAGTAGAAGCGAAACAGGTTTTAGAGGAAATTAGGGTCTGGAAGGATATAACGGAAAAAGGCTAGAAAAGATAGAGAGAAGGTCAGGCATGAAAGTAGGTGGCAGGACAGATGATGAGCAGAAAGACATCTAGGAGGGTAGAGCACATGATAGAAGAGAAAGTGTCAGAGCGTAGGAATGAAAAGGAGGTGATGGCTAGAGAAAGGATAAGGACTATGGAGGTGAGAATAGAGAGAAAAGAGAAGGCAGAATTGGAGGGCTGGAAGGACAACTTAGGGGTAATGCGATATAAAAATAGGATAAATATAAGGGAGTTTACATCGACCACGATTTAAAGCGGAATGACGGGATGTGCAGAGGTTGCTGAATGGCAGGGCCAGGAGGGAGAGGGGTGAAGGGAGAACGGCAAAAGTAGGGCATTGGAAAATAAAAGTAGGTGAAAACATGTGGGTGAGGACGAGGAGAAAGAGCTGTTGATGATAGTACAGGGAGACTTTTTTCGCAGGAAGGATGGCGGCGGAGATAAAGCAGGCAGGTGGAGTAGTCAAGGTGCTGTACTGCAACGTAGGAGCACTATTGACAACGTATATATTCTGCAGCACATGGTGGATAGAGAATTAGCGAATAGGAGGTCCAGAGTCTACGCGATTTTTGTGGATCTTACAGGTGCGTTTCCTTCGGTGGATAAAGGGAGGTTGTGGGAGGTGATATAGGGGAGCGTATTGGAGAGAGGTCCGATCGAGAGGGTAAGGGAGGTATATAAAGAGACGAAATATAGGATTAGAAAGAGGAGGGACTTTCGGGGGATTTCTGGATGGATGGAGGATGGTTGGATGGTTTCTGGAGGCACGGGTATTCGTTTAGCCAAACGATTTTATCGATTTTAGTAGCGGACATGGAAAGCAAACTAGCGACGGGGCGGTAGGACAAGTTAGGGTAGGAGGGGTTTGGGTATGGTCACTCGCGCATGCAGATGATATATTGCTGCTCGAAAAGAATGAGAAGGCCTTAAAGGAGATTATTTATAGTTTGAGAAGGAACCTTGATTAGAATAGGTTTGAGCTGAATGAAGAAATGTAAAAGGTTATCGTGTTCAGGAAACGAGGTGGAAAGGATAAGGGAGGTGAATGGAAGTGGAAGGGAAAAACGGTGCAGGAGATGCAAGAGTTTGTGTACCTGGGCTTTCTGTTTTACAGGAATGGGGGAGTGGGTGGTCAGATAAAAGAAAGTATAAGACGGGCAAATGTAGTGATGAGGCAGGTGTGGGAGCTGGAAAAGAAGTTTTTCGCACATTATTTTAGAAGGAGAATGAAGTTGTTCGAGTCGCTAGTGATAGGTGTCTTATTTTATAAAGTAGAGGTATAGGGACGGAAGGAAAGAGAGGAGGTAAACAAGATACAAGAGAGGTATGTAAAGTTAACACTAGGATTAGGAAGGAATACGCCTAATTACATTGCCAGGAGGCAGACGGGGAGAACAAGTTTGGGGATTATAACGGAAAGTCGAGTGTGTAAATATAAGGAGAAATTTATTAAAGAAGGGGGGGGGGTAAGCTGGTTAGGGAGTGTTGGTGGGATAAGGAGAACAGGAGAGGAAGTGCGAAGATGACCGTTTAAAGGGAAAGGTATTTTTAAACGAATGGATTGTAGATGCATGCAGTGAAAAAGATGCACGAGGAAGGAAGGAAACTATATGAGATGGTTAAAAAACCGGCAGAGAGAGAGAACGAGGGGAGCAGAAGGGGAGGAGAGAATAAGAGTCAAGTTTTATGACGAACTATGGATGGGTTATGCCAAGGGAGAGCGCACACGGAAAAAAATCCTGGTGCAGGGGGGTACCAAGTAACCTGGAATCAATGCCGCCCGCGTGGACTGGACGCGTATCGGTCCGAGAATGGAACTGCGACAGTTCAATTTTCTTGGGACCAGCTTAATTCGGCTAGCGAACGCCCGACGTACCAGCATCGAGACAACATTGCTTCTGCGGATGCGGGACTAAAGCAATCCCAC
>JAAAKG020209024.1:0-18378 GCA_010014905.2 Druon quercuslanigerum | reverse complement strand
TATTATTTCATTCTAAATGAGATGTTGAAAATAAGCTCGAAGATTCGGAAAAATCACGACTTTCTCACTCTATTCTAGGAGAAATTTGCTAAAAATATTAATAAATTGTTTAAACAATTAGTAGACATAAAATATTCATATAATTTATTTTATGTATAATAAACTTCAAAACAAAAAACCGCATCAAATTAATAACTGGTGCTAAAAACTCGAAAAACCCAATTTTTCACTTATGGGGTTTTTTTAGGGATACTATAAAACAGAATTATGGGAGTTTCAACTCGATTCAGCCAATAATAAGGATTCTGTATACAATTTTGCATAAAACGTATTTTTTTGAATATACTTTTTTTTAAGCCTTTATTTATTTTTTTGGTTCAAACAAAATTTCGGGCGATGTGCATGCAAATTAAAAAAAAATTGTACCACTCTACATCACAGACTGTCACCTATTCGAATTTTTTCCTCTTTTATCTTCCATATTAGAGCGATTCAAAAATGTATTAGAAAATTTTTGTTTCGAATTTTTGTGCATATCGCCCCGAAAATATTTCGAATTCAATAAAATGTAATTGCGTTTAAAAAAAATTATATTCAGAGGTTCAGCAAGCCCCATGAAGTTTAACACGTATTTCCCATAGAATAAATAAGACGTTTTGTAAATTTTATTTAGAATCATCAATATTAAGTGAATCGAGTTGAAACTTAACATTTATCTTAACAATAAACAATAGAATATGAATCAAAACATTTTTTTAAATATCATCCCCATAAGTTTTTTTTATAGAATCCCAACATAAATTACTACTTTAGCTCATAATTAGATTAATACACAAATTGTTTAAATAATTTCTTATTGCTTTTAGCAATTTTTTCTTAGAACACAGTTAGAAAGTCTCGGCTTTTTCCGAATTTTTGAATTTATTTTTAACTTTTGAATTAAAGTGAGGTAATAATCAATTGAAAGTAAGAAACATTATTATTTAAATAATTTTTGGTTTTAATAATATTCTCTTTGAATAATAGTAAAACTTTGCAGTTATTTCTGTAATTTAAACATTTTTGTTTACTTTTCACTTAAAGTGAGGCAATAATAAATATAATTGAACAAAGATAATTGTTTTAAAAAATTGCTACTGTTTACAACTATCTTCTTTTGTAGAAATGCTAGATAGTTTCGTTGTTTTTTGATCTTTTTAACATTTACTATAATAACATAAAAATTTAATTTTTGATGAGTTTGAAGATCAGTATACAAGTTTTTCATTCTAAATCTCCTAAATTAAACAATTTTTAATGCAAAGCTTCCAAATTATAGGTTTTTAAATTGTAAAATCTAAATCTGGCACTATTTTTCATTGCAGATTTTGAAAATTCAGAACTCTTCAATTTAGTTCGAGACGATTTTAATGAATTCTAATATCAATACATTTTTTGTAGAGGAAGGCAGTTATGGTCATTCATATAATTTGAAAAAACCTGTTTCACACAGGAAACCTCTTTTCATTAACATAATTCATGTTTGATGCAAGAATATAAAATATTTCTTGATTTGAAACGAATCGATTGCCCTATAATGCTAATATATTTTATTGAGGAGTAAGGAAGTTATGGTCATTTATAATATTTGAAAAATCGTTTTTATCTAGATAAAATTTTTTCATTAGCATAGTTAACGTATCGATTGATGTATAATATTAGTACACTTCGTTGGAAAGTAAGGAAGTTATGGTCCTTAATAATATTGACAAAAATCGGAACAAGAACGGAAATTTTTTACATTTTATTTGTGACTTCCGCTGTAAGAAAGCAAATATATTTCTTAATGATTCACACTAACGTCAAAAATTGCGTACCATATAATTGTAAATGCAAATCAGGTGGAATCATCCGATATCGAATTCCTTCCCAGCCGGCACGAAATTTAAAAACGTTTTTAGAACGTCTTAAATACGTTTTTAGGACTTAAGGTTTTAAATACGTTTTTAGAACGTCTAGAAAAATGTTTTAAGTCAAGCCAAAAAAACGTCATAAGACAGTCTTGGGAACATTGTATGTTTTTAGAACGTAATTTGGCCTCACTTAGGACGCTTTTAAAATGTTTTAAAGACTCTTGGGACATTCGTGCCAATTGGGTTTCTAGTTTAAAAAGTTTCCCTTTTTCCTAATTTTTCGAGTCAAAATACGATTTTTGGAATTTCTAAATCCTTGTAGCAAAAAACTATTTCCTGTAGCAAAAAAAAATTATTATCAATTTTTTTCTTCAAAAATTTAGTGGTCGTTAAAGATATTTTAATGTCCGATATGCTTCTTTTGTGAGTCCATAATTTTTATACTATCACCTTATTTAATTCTTCCATTAAATTCGTGGAAACTTAAAAAACAAGAATCCAACAATGAAATTCACGGTAAACACCAGAAATAAATTTTACCTCTAAATTGGATTAAAACGCTGCTGCACGTTTACCTGACGAAAGATAAACTTTTTTCTAACGAAAGATAAAATTTATCGGACGAACATATTTATTTGACATAAGTGAAATGTCAAAAGGCTGCACCTGAATTCACCGAAAAAATTTCTTTAATAAATTTGAAGACACTCGCTGTATTCATTTTATTAATCGTCTCACTTTATTTAAATGGTTTTAAATAAAAACTTATTAACCTACACTTATAGAATACATAAGCTGCACTTTGGTTAGTTTATACTTTATAGTGAACATTCAGTCAAGTGCAGTCATTTACTTTTTTTGAACAAATCTGTAGCTGTAAGTATTCAGGGACATTTGAATTTTCTATTATTGGTACTGATATTTTATTATTTTATTATTTATTATTTATTTAACTTCATATTCTTTAGTTGAAAATTTCTCTACTTTGTTGAAAATTCTTCTTTAGTTCTGAGTAACTAAATCTTATAATTTAATTATAATAAAAGAGCATAAAAAGATCGCACAAAAGTTATCTTTTCTTAATTACTAATTCGTTTTTTAAACGCTTGCGGACCGTTGAGCATCTCGTTTAAAATGAGAGTTTTCTCTTGAATTATCGGTCCGGATACTGATTCACCTTGACAGTATTTTCAAATTTATGGAGGAAATTTTTTCGCAGAACCTAGACGCAGCCGTTTGACATACCACATATGTAAAATAAATATTTTTCTCATTTTATCTTTCGCCAGATAAACGTGCTGCAGTGTTTTTATCCAATTTTAAGATAAATTTATTCCCGGAGTTTACTGTGTTAGAGTTGGTTCATTCTTGATAAATGTTATTTGATGATTGAAAAAATTAATATAAAAAAGATGAGAGAAAAAAGATGAAAGTAGATTTGGAGATTGCCTTATTTTTCTTTCCTTTTTTTTTGTTTTTCATTACAAAAATTTTAAGGGCATTTAACATCGATATATGTAGTAACAACTTTGAGATAAAATTAAGTGTGAAATGTAGCCCTTAATTTTGGTTTAAAATGTGAAACTCATGGAAAAAACTTGTCACTTATTATTAATAAAACCAAGAAAATTATTGACTCTAAGGAACTAAGCAACGATGAGATAGCCAATAATATACCAAACAATTTCCTAAAAATAGTTAACACTTTTGACAGTTCATACGAATTTTATAAACATAAGGGTGAAGATTGAAAAGAATGTATGAAAAAACTTCTGTATTTAGACCATATAAATCAAGAAAAAATAGTTACGCATAGAAAAATTGATTACAAACCACGCAGACAGATTTCAAATTCTAGGGGAACTTTATAATCACTAACATGTTACAACATTCAATTCGAACTACAGATAATTTGTCCAATCTTTTCATGACAGTATCGTTTTTAGCCAGTCCAGAAAGAAAGGAATACTCAGATAAAATAAAGAATTATTAAATAACGGTATAATAAAACCCTCACATTAACCATATAATACTGGATAGATCCCAAGAAACCTGACTTAACCCATTAGGTCCTGACTGGACACATTTTTAAGATTTTTTTCAGCGGCTCTGTTAACTAAGAAATCGGCCACAGAAAAAATCGACGTTAGAACTTCAAAAAAATGCATATTTTAAAAGATATATTTGTTTATTTAACAAAAAACACGAATTGTCGAATGAAAAAAATTTTTAATATGTAATTTTAGGATCGAAATGGTCGGGGTAGATTGTCTTTATTTGTGCATTAAAAGTGTCCATGCACTCTAGCCTTCAAAATGCAGTGGTTGGTTTTTTCAAATTAAACATATCGGCATCCAATATGGCGGCTTAAATCCAAATTTTTTTTATTTACGGTACTTTTTCCTGCACTAACAATTTTTGTTCAATTTTAATAAAAATTAGTGCAATCTGGTTTTTTAAGTCGCTGATTGTGAATATGCTATCACGTTTTCAAAGTTCAAGATGGCGGATCCAATATGGCTGCCAAAAATGTCAAAAAATTGTTCAATTTTCATGAAGAAATTCAAATAAAAAAAAACGAGATTCCTAAGCAACTAAAATATTTATTTTAACGCCTAGCAATGAAATAGATAAAATAAGTAAATTACATGAAACTGTAACAGAAATATAAAAACAAAAATGTTCAAATTTTAAAAAATGTGGTTCAAGGACGCAGAAAATCTATAAGATGTTCGATATATATTCATGCATACCCTGCTTTACAATTTATCATAAATAAGTTAGAACCTAATACTAAATTTTTGGATTATTGATTATAAAAGGTTTTATTATAAAAAAATTAATAAACATAAAAAAATTAAAAAGTTTGAAAAAACTAAAAAAAAAGAAGAGGCCTTCTTTACTGCGTTTACCTCCTCGAGGTAAAAGCCGGGCAATGACACATAATATGCGTCGACTAAGAAACGCGACCCATAACCTCCCAATTCATAATTTCATAAATATTGAACAATTTTTTGAAATTTTAGGCAGCCATATTAGATTCACCATCTTGAATTTTGAAAATATGATAAAAGATTCATAATCAGCGACCCGTAAAACCAACCCTTTATACAAATTTTCATGAAAATTGAATATTTTCTTGAAATGTTTAGCAGTCATATTGGATCCGCCATATTGAATTTTAAAAATCTGATAGCAGATTCTCAATCAGCGACCAAAAAAAACATTTTGAACTAATTTTTATTAAAATTGAACACAAATTGTTAGTGTAGGAAAAAGTACCGTAAGAATAAAAAAAACTTGAATTTAAGCCGCCATATTGGATGCCGCCATGTTTAATCTGAAAAAACCAACTACTACATTTTGAAGGCTAGAGTGCATGGACACTTTTAATGCACAAATCAAAAAAATCTACCGACCATTTCGATCCTAATATTACATATTAAAATTTTTTTCATTTGAAAATTCGTGGATTTTGTTAAATAAACAAATATATCTTTTCAAATATTCATTTTTTTTGAAATTCTAACTACAGAAATAGAAAGATCAGAGAATTTTTCGTCGGAAATAGGTATTGTTGATTTTTTCTATGACTGATTTCATAGTTAATAGAACCGTTGAAAAAAATCTTAAAAATGTGTCCAGTCAGGACTTAATAGGTTAAAAGGAAAATTAAAAAGCAGGATGCTTCTTGAATTTCGAAAATTAAATGACAAAACAATCGGAGATTCTTACCCACTGCCTCAGATAAGCGACATATTTGACTCACTAGGATCTGCAAGATACTTTTCGTTATTTTACTTAGCCACCAGATTCCGCAAAATAAAGATGGACAATGGGTATTTTAACATGATTAATTTTAATTGGAACCAGACTTTTTGTATATATCTACAATACTGTTATATTTTTGTATAGCCTGAAGTGAGTTACTTGAGTCACATAATTGATAAAGATGGATAACGCATGGATCCTAGCATTAGTGGGATATTATCTTAAATTTATAGTTGAATGCGCTAAAATTGCTCAACTTTAACAACAACTAATGCAAAAGGGACGCACACTTGGAATGGACTAAAAAGCAATAAACAGCATTTCATATTTTGAAAACAAAATTAGTGAAAAACGACTTTTACCTTTCTCAAACTTTCCTAGTCAAAACAGACAGCCTGCTACGGACTAATGTACTTTTTAAGAGTGACAAAAGTGAGTAATTTGCACACGAAACGATGCCTGTTATGTTCATAGGTACACTTATGAACTCTAAAATTTCGATTTAATTACACATATACTTCATCGGATTGTTTGGACAAGTTGAGATGAAATTTTATTCTAGTGCTAAATTTAGGGGTGAATACAAAGGTCACAAATTCCATATTAAATTTTACAAGTCACATCAATTGGAATTCATTTTATTACAAGCCAAACAAACCTTTTACACAACTGCCTTATTTATATTCAAAAATACTTTACAATAGGAATTATAAAACGGGAAAATCACGAACTAAAATAATTTGAACTTCAGTACTAAATAGAATGTTCATAATATAGATTATTCCACACATACTATAATTTTCTTTTCATTTTTGAGATAAAATATAAAATATTATTTTTTCTTTTCTCTACTGTCTTCTGTGTTTTATTAATTTCTTTCCGTTTTTCTTCTAACTCTTTCCGCAATTCTCTTACAACTTTTTGATATTTTTTACCGAGAAAAGAAGCAAAGAAAATTACATAAGGGATTCCCAGAAAAACACAACCTAACTTTTGTTTTTAAAGGATAAAGGATTCAGCCAATACATTTTCTAAGCTTATATTTTAAACTAATAGTATTTTAAACCCATAAGAACTATGAGAATAGTTCGGAAGTCATTGTTAACAAAAATACACTTCGCTTCTGGCTATTAGAAAGCGAAGGCTATTCGTAAATTGAAATAGTGACTGTTTCTGAAAGAAAGTGACTTTTTCTTTAAAAAGTTATTAAAAAAGTGACTTGAAAAAATAAATTGGCTAAAAGTGACTGTGTGGTAGCCCATCAACAGATGATAATTTTATGTGTAACCCAAGTTCGCCACTACACTGAGAAAAATAGATTGTCAAACTTCGAGAGTCACAAAATTTAAATGGTCAGTTTGACCTTCCAGATAGTATCATGCACAATCCATAATTTTTTCTTCATAGTCAAACACACTCTCGTTTCATGATCAGCTGGACAATATGCAGGGAATCAGCTTTACTGTCAGCGATTACTTAGTCGACATTCTAGTATGGTCAAGGTAAATACCCTGTTTTTACACCTTTTGATTGTCCGAGAGTGTGAAACTTACTATCAGGTTGATTGGGTATTATTAAATACTCATTATGAGAAACCTACTCCGCATATCAGTGGCCGTGATAGTAGAAGACTTAAGTTGTAAAAATGTAGTAACTTTATTAACGAAATAAGTATATTGCTACTAGCTACGAACTTTCATCCATGAAGGTTGCCCACCGACTACTTCGAGAGTTCAAGTCTCATGACACACCAGTGGGTGGAAACTGACCATGAAACTTCAGGTACAGCCATGATCCAAGAACCTCATGGATCATGAGGTACAGCGATTTACCGGAACTCGATCTAAATATATTAATCTAGATGGCACCTCTTGTTTCTTTGCGATTGCGCATTACAAATTAGCAGACGACACGTATGTTTAAAATTATGGTGGAATTGAGTTAAATGGCGTGTAGTATTGTCTATTTGTTATTATCATTTAAATTAATATAAAATTATCTAAGTAAGTACCTCCCAATAATGTTATATAAAATTACTAGCGTATAATTGTGACCCGAAAATTTAATTTTGACCTCGAGCAGCGTGTTTTGAAAAATGTCACTGTCTAACCTCAAATTCATTTTTTGATGTTTGAGGCGATGGAAATTGGAAGTATTTGAAGGTTAATATTAATTTCGGCTTCTTAACATAAAATTTTTAATAGAGTTTTTTATTGAAACGTTTTATTTTAAGCGAATTTTATAGAAAATATTATATACTTCAACAGGTGGAAGTCAAAGTACTACAACGGATGGGCCTATGACGATGCCTAAGAAAGAAGGTATTGTGACTTCAGAGGTTTTAAGGGTGTTTAATGACGTATTTAATTCAACAAATGAGTCTATAAATACGTCAAAAAAAAGGACAGAAATCCTATTCGATGTGCCGGCTCTGAAAATTCCATCCATTCAGAATTCTGGGGTCAAGCAAGAAAGTGCTTACTTGAAAATGTTAAATTCATACATCGTGAAACACGTCTACCTGTCTCTGCGCCTTCATTGAGAAATTGGGCTTCTACTCTAAAACGGTTTCAACTGCTGTAAAAGGCATTAAAGAAAAATTGTTTTGAAAAGTTTTCACCGCGAAATGTTAATCAGGACGCTCTTGAGAATTTTTTTGGCATGATTAGAAGTCATGGTAGGCGAAACGTCAACCCTACATCAACTCAATTTCAGAATTCATATAAATTTCTGCTAATTAATAACCTGACATCTGCTGACACAGTAAAAGGAAATTGTCTAATGGATGAAGACGAAGTTCTCTGTGCGAAAATATAGAAGATGAACAGAGCAATTTCGTTCTCTTCCCAGAGGACAATACTCCAATTACTGGAGGGAGAATGAACCCTCAGCGAGTTCTTTCAAAAGTCCGAGTACACTGCGCCGAGTGCAATGCATTTCAACAGAGTTTTTCTGAGAGTAATTTATTGAAAAAAGTATTTCACGATGCACAGGATACTTTAGAAGCAAACATGCCTAATTTTTGCTTTAAATATCAAGTTGTACGTAATTTGAAAATGACGCTGAATGCTAGCCTCGATTTTAATTTTTTAAAGTGTTTAGAACACTCGAAGAAGTTAATTGAAGTTTTCTGCCATGCCATTGCTGAAGAATTTGTGATGTGTTGGTGCAACATCATGAATAAATTATTGAAAGAAAGATTCGGGACATAAAGCACAAGCTGAATTAGTTAAACAAGCAATTCAGCAGTACAGAAAACGTTTTTTAAAGAAAAATCGCGATGCTCCATGACTTCCAATCATTGCACATGCAATTTCAATTCTTTTACGATAGCTTCCTATGCCAAAAGATATTATAATAATAGTAATACTAATGATATTTATATTTATATTAAGTTAATGTTGTTAAAATAGCAATTAAGGAAAGCAAGGTGACTTAACAATTTTCTTAATTCTTTTTACTAGGAAAAACTGGTTAATTTTGAAAACATTCTGCTTAGAGCGGAATTTTGTGATACTCGAAAAAATAATTTTTTCAGTATACTTTTAATAAATTCTAAATGATTATATAAGTTTTTTCCACTTAAAAAAAACAACCATTATTTCTTTTCCTAAAGAATATATAAAATAATGAAAATATTGATTTTAATACCAGAGAATTAAGAATAAATGATAATTTGCTTCTAAATTATTTTTTATTCTCGATTTTCTGACATTTAAGTCAATACTTCCATTATTTGTATAGAATAATTATTTAATTGGATTTGAATTTCCCGTTTGTAGCCATCATATTTAAATCAGTTCTGAAAATCTAGGGTCTTATGTAGGTGGCGGGCAAAACACTGGTCCCACTTTTTTCCATTGAGTTTCCATCCACTGTGACTCACGCTCGTTCGCTCCGCTAGTCTAAATTTCTAGTCTTTTGCTCAACATAAACTTCGGTCTAGGGTACCACGACCCTACAAATCGAAACGTGCCTGTTGTCAGTGATAAGCGCCGAACGTATGTGTGGGTCGTATGGGTTATTATCGTTATTTTTATTTTCCGTCATATATTTTTAGGTTATTATTTATAATAACCTAAAAATAATGATAATGATTTGCCTATGATAAAAGACTATCTGAGACTATCGGGTAGCAAGTTTATAAAAATTAAACCAATACCAGCAAAAAAGAAAGTATTCATTGGACCAGTGTGTCAATGCGTGCGAATTCGAGAAAACTGTATTTCAATTTTGAATCCATACAAATCCGGGGCAACATTTTTAAGTCGGCGAATTCACTTTAATGTTTCAGCACGAAACCGCTTTAACATTGGTCAATGCATCTGAATTCGTGGGAGTAAAATACACACTCGAATTCGCCCTAATTCGTCATGGGAAATTTCAGGAAAAGTTGATTTATACAATTTAATCCGTAACTGGAAACCCAAATTACGAGGCAGATAGAATATATTGCAAATGTTTAGTAAACTGTCCCGTCGCTCAGTAGGAACACTGCGGATACACGAGAGATCGCTGGTTCAGGCCTCGACGCATGCAATTTTTATTAATTTTTTTCGTATTAACCTGGACCACGCATTTATATGAATTCACATGCATTCAATTAGCATTGCCTTAATTCGTATCTAAGCATCTAAATTCGTTTAAACGAATCAGAAATCAGGATTCACTCAAAAAATAGTGTACTGGAAATAGTCGAGAAATTGTGGATCTGACAAACCGTGCCATGTCGAAATTTCATAACCCTTTGAAACGAAGTGCACTTGTAGGCGATACAGTTACACCTGCAAAAAGCGTAATAAATAATTATCTTGACTATTCTTAACAGTCTATTTACCTTATTACATGCAGTATCTTATTTATACTCACAGGAACAGCGTCATTTAAATTACAGTACATTTGTGTGCGTGTTTTATCACTGACGATACATTTATTTGGGTTGAGGAAAACTGCAGTGCCCCCACCGGACATTTTCTGGTACTCGTACCCAAATCGCTAAGAAACTTTGTCCCACGAAAATTCATTGAGGGGGGTGGGCAAACTCACTAACAAGAATAACCAAACCGACACTTTTGAGATAGTCAAATAATGCGCGCGCCTATTCAAAGACTGTGATCCTGACAAACTTTACACTGAGTAATGGGCGCGGGCGACTTGGTTGTCTCGGTTATGTCTGTATTATTATAAGTTTGATTTTTTAGAAGTTTGTTACTTAAAATTACCTCTGTTATTTAATATGATTTCTTGTGATTTTCTGTGATTGGAAATGGTACCCTTCGAGACTGATAGTTTTGAGCTTAGCGTTATAATCATACAATTTTTGAAGTTGCACTACTGTCATTATTTTATTAATCGCTTGCAATTATTTAAAAAATCTTTTAATTCATAATTTAATTCATTGTCCTTTAACGTGCTTTTATAGGATATGGCATTAGGACATAGTTATGAAGATCTCATGAAGAGTTGGAAAAATGCAGCCGTCAGATCATCGAGATATTTCTGGTATCAATTTTTTGGTCGAATTGACTAACACAGATAATCATTTTGAGTATGTGAACCTAATAGATTTGAACATTTTCTATATTCGACATGAATATTTTTGAATTTTCAAGATGACACTGTAAGATAATCGAATATAGGCACTCTGACACTCTAGATGTTCAGGCTAACCATCCAATTTTCTTCGTGTATCTATACGGAAGAAATTTCACTCTCGTGACAGAACACAAACCATTGTTTTGCTTCCAGAATTTGAAAGACCCTTCCTCACGAGTCTCACGCTGGAGATTAAAATTCACACAATACGAATGTGTTGTTGTTTACAAAACAGGAAAAATAAATTTTAGCACAAATGACATATCAAGAAATCCTGTCCTTAACGGAAAAAATTATTCTAAAATTATGAAAGAAATTGACACATTCATTACTTCTCAGGAAATAAATATTCAAATAAATAAATCAAACTGTTTTTTAAATATTCAAGCCAACTATAAGAAGAAAGGTCCCAATCAGCCTAATGCGACTAACCTCGAAAATTTATATAAGAACATGAAGAAAGTGAAAATTATTTTAGCATCTTTGAAGAAAAAATTTAGGAAATGTGGATAAGTAAAAACGCAAAACCCTATTAGAAGAATAAAATACCATTTTGAAATCACTGTTTCTCATTACATCTCTTAGTCAAGATTTTTGTTATATTTAGATTAAACGAGGGCATATTTAGAATTAGGGCAGACTGACAATGCTAAAATTAGTCAATTCTTTTGATTCCAGAATAAAAATGTATGGGTTGGCCTTTATAATAAGTAAAACATTTATAATCCGTTAATATCGTCTCTACGGTTTTTAGATTTGAAAATTTGAAAAAAATCCCATTTATTGAAAAATATGTGCAACTTTTTCATATTTGTAGTTTTCGCTTGTGATTAATCATAAAAACTATAAATGAAAAACAGAAATTTTTAATTAACTTAGAATTTTTTGAAAATGTGCAAAAATCATATTTTCTGGATTGAATCATAAATGCATACTTGGTTGGAAAGTGTTGAGTATATCGAACCTGAAATTTCTTCAATTTTATACAAAGAAACATGCAATCATTTTTCTTTTATACAACCAAATTTTGTCATGGCTTTTGAAGAGTTCTAAAATCGAGAAAAAAATAAAAAATTCCAGAAACATGAAAAAAATGGTTCCTATCAAGATATATAATAACATGTTTCTTCGATTAAAACTAAAGAAATTCCAGGTTTTATATTTAACTCAATATAAAAGACATATTTTTTGCAAATTTTCAAAAATTCCTGAATGAAACAAAATTGTCGTTTATTCATAATTTTGCAATGCTATTCGCTCGCAAAAACTGCACATACACAAGTAATGTAACATTGAAAAATTAAAAAAATTAAAAATTAAAAAATTTTTTAAAAATTAAAAAAAATTTCTACTTTCTTTCGGATGCGAAACTAAAAATTATTTTTTGTGGGCCCAAACGATTCGATTAATTTTTGGCATTTTAGCTCAGCTTTAATATATATTGCAGCTTGACTCTTAAAAATTTATTTCAGAAGTAAAATTTTTTTTTCTTAATTTACATCAATGACGACAAAATATTGGAAAACCTTATTTTTACTTTCTAGGAAAAATAAAGAGATCGTCAATAAGTAGTAAATTATTGAGTATGCCATCTCGTTTTTTAACTTCTCATGAGGAAATAATAATTCGCAATCATTATTCATGGATATCATTAATTCAAGGAAGAAATTGTGAAATCCTCGACCTTTTTCTTTGTCAATATCCATTTTTTGCATATAAGAAAGCAAAATTCCTTCTATTCTTTTTGTCATTCAAAATAATTCTTATTTAAGAAAACTCAAATTTGATTCAAATTTTCCAAATAAAATGGTAAAAATATGGAAGTATCCCTAATATATTGAATCTCTAAATCTCTAATATATTTTAAAAAATCTCTAATATATTGAAATATTGAATTTTGTGAAAGACCGTAAGATATTAGAAAATATTAGAAATGATAAAATTGCCGACTATTTAAAACTGCTGAATTAAAAAGTAATAAATAAAATAAAAAATATGTTTATCTAATATATAATTTCAGCAATCTTATTTCAGGAATTCCCAAGTTCAGTAATATCATAAACAGTCGCGAATTTTCAATCATCCTATTTTTCGGAGACTGGAATTTTATTTTTTCGAATTTTTTAGTGGTCAGAAGTTTGTTTTGAAAGCAGGTAGCAATAAAAATAGATAAGCTTCTTTAAAGGACATTTATTTTGCGATATTCTAAAAAAACTTAATATTTATATACAAAATACTGTCATACAATGATTTCGGATTTCCTGCCTATTTTTTCTTAATATATGTAAAATTAAAAACAATAAAGTATTTATTAATTTTTATTAATGGCAAATATTTAAATTGTACAATTTCAAATTCAAACTATTTATTTTATTTATAATCATTTATATGGACCTCTTGTAATCGTTGACCGCTTTTCTTAGAACATGATTCCAAGCTTCTGGTTCTTTTTCTGTGTAATACAAAACAACCTTTTCGAAACCTACTTTTTGTTTCTCGGTACATTTTTTACACTTCGTCACGAGGGCCTCAGGAAGTTTATCTGTTTAACATAAAAAATATGTAAATTATTTTTTTGCTAATTGCAAAATAAGCTAGTCTTCTAGGAAAATTAGCCTTTGAGGAAGCCAAATTAACACCAAGAAAATGTTGTTTATTGTCCAAAAATTATGGTAACTTTTTCGTAAGTAGAGTTTTTATTTAATGAAAATAATATAAAATTAAAAATTAAAAAAAAATTAAATAAAAATTATAATATTCTGAAAATTGTCAAATCATATAAAAAAAGTTATTTTTTAATTCCTAATTTTTTCGTTCACTGAAAAAATCTTTAATTGGGAAAAATCGTTATTATTTCTTGAACTATAGAAAATTGGTCAAAAATTAAATTTGACTGATTTTAAATTATTTTTGCTGGTAGGCCACATAGTGAGGCAAAAAAGTTGTACTAGACAACTTATTTCTAAGACATTTTTTAGAATCGATTTTTCTACAATTAATTTTTCTTCAACACCAAAAATTAACACTTTAATTTAAATAAACGATCCCATGCCTTTAAAACTACTCATATGTATTTTAATAAATATATGAAATCAGTAAAAATACTTTTTTTAAATAAAATCCAGCAGGTATTTTAATTTTTTAATTAACAAATTATAAAGTAAAAGTGCTACTTCAAGTTTAAACATACCTGAAGACTTTATTTTTTAATTTTTTGTTTTGTATATACATAAATATAATGCTTAGTTACAATTTTTTTTATCCTAAAATAATTGTAAATCTTATAAAAAACTGGAATACACAAATGTAATTCTTTGTCATTCCAAAAAAATTGTCAACTTTGTTGTTAAAAAAAAAGGTTAATGAAACAAAGTAGTTTTCAGGAACGACACTTTTCAGCTCATTAAAACCTAGAGTTTTGGTATAACATATGAAAGAAATTAATGTTTAATTAAAATTTATTAAAAATATATGCTATTTTGCAATTGTTTAAACAATTTTTATAAACAAATTCACGGTTTGGATATTTTTCAACATAAAAGCCTCATTCTTTTACGAAATCAACTAAGATTATCTTTCATAAAACTTTTTAAAATTATACTTTGCATATTTACAAAAATAATAATAATATATTGCTTAAACCATTTCCGTACGAAAATTCGGAATTTGACTATTTTTCAAAGAATACGCTCAATTTTTTACGGAATCAACTAAAAGTGTATTTCCGACGACTTTTTTCTGTTATAATTTTTAATGTTACAAAAACTTTTAATTGTTTAACCAATTTTCGTACAAAATTCAGGGTTTGGTTATTTTTCAACGAATGGGCTTTTTTACGAAATCATTTAAAAATGTCTTTTCGTTAACTTTCTACTACAATTCCTTGTATATTTACCAAAATTATTAATTAGGTAAACAGTTTTCATAAACAAGTAAGGAGTTTGGCTATTTTTTAAAAAATATGCTCAATTTGTTTACGGAATCGACTAAGAATGTCTTTGCGATAAATTTCCGCTATATTTTTCAAATTTTCAACAATGATTGAATTATTGAACAATATTTATAAACAAATTCAGAGTTTGGTTATTTTTCCAGAAATACGCTCAATTTTTGTATACGGAATCGTCTAAGAATGTTTTTCCGATCACTCTTTGTAATACTTTTGTTTTTTATTAAAGTTGTTTAAATAATTAATAATTGTTATTTGTATAAATTGTTGCTGATTGCAAAACTCTAAATTTGTGCATAAAAATGGTTTAAATAATGAATTATTCTTACAAGTTTTCAAAGTATAGCAGAGAGTCATCAAATAGATATTCTTAGTTGAACTAAAACAAAATTAACGTTACTGCTTTAAAAGTATCTAAATGGTGAATTTCTAATAAAAATCATTGAAATAATTTCCAAATGGTATCTATTTTCAATTTATTGTAATGAAAAATTAATTCCTCTCGAATTTTATATCAAAACTCTCTTTAAAATTCTTTTTAAAAAATGGTAGTTATGAAAATTAGAAAAAAAATGTAAATTTTATTGTCAAATAAAAAATTACCCGAATTTTTTATTAAAAATCCAAATACACAAATCCTTTTTAAATTAAAAATTTTTCTATTAAGAAACGTCTGAATTGTATGAATGCATGATACAAATTTATCTGTCCATAAACATTTTTTTTGCGCCACTGCGCCGATTTTATTTTCGGAAATTCGGGATCTTCGATCCGAACATCCGAAATTAAATAAAAAATTTGAGAATTTTCTAAAAATTAATACATTTTTTCTCTGCTATAAAAATATTTGTTAAATTGTTTACCTTTTAAAAATTTGGCATCAGGAGAAAGGCAAGGACCAGCGCCGAGGAAACATCGGTAATATTGATTCCGAACACGTTCGTTGCTCAAAACTTGGTCGATGTCGATGTAATCATATTTATCGGAATAAAGTTCTATTTTTTCCGATAAAATGCAAACAGTTAATGAAAGAAAAAAAATTAAAACTGCAAAATTTCTAAGCATTTTGACCAAGGGTTGATGGGACAGGGCTTGGCAATGAACTGCAGAAGTGAACTGAAGAACTGAAGAAGTGGTATTTATATGAAGTCGCTGACGTCAATTGAAGGACGAGATCCTGCATTATAAAAAGACTTTTAAGATTTTTAAAAAACGAATGAAAAAACAGAAGCATGCAAAAATTAGTTTCTATATATAAGAAACAGGGGAAAGACATTTTAAGCTAAAATATTTCACAGGTCAATGCCAGAAACATGTTTTTTATTCTATTCTAATGCCGAAGATCATTTTTATTTTACTTTTTTTTTAACTGTATTTCATCTTTGCCAATCTTTGGGAACAGTTGCTTTGAAAAATGTAATAACTTTTAATTAAAATCACGTATTTTATTTATTTTTTTCTAGTTTTAAAGATCGTTTGCATTTAATGTTTTTTATGTTCGGCTGCATGTCATCTTTGCAAGTATCGCAGCTATTTTAGTAAAATGAAAAATCGAAGTGGAAAATTAAATAACTTTTGCATTTTTACCATTTTTTTAAATATATATTATTTACTTATTAAACGTATAACATTGAAATATATGAAACAATCATTTTTTAAATACCAAACTTTAAAAAAATTATTTTCTGAAAATACTTTATTGTTATTTTTATAATAAATAAATAATATTAATTAAAAAACGGTACTAACTGAAAACTGCCAAAAAAGAAAATTTCAGAGTTTATCCAATTCCGGACAATCAAAATTCTCAGCAGAAAATTCTCGATTTACAAAGTCTCAATAGAAAATTTTCCAAATTATAAAGAAACGGTTTTTTAATTATTATGATTTATTTATAAAAAATACAAAAGTGAAATATATTTTGATCAAAAAAAATTATTTCAGATTATTGTTTGCATGTTTTATTATTTCATTTTTAATGTATAAATAATATTTATTGGAATTTTTTTTTTATTTGAGAGTTTTCTATTGTCCGAAATTTTACAGTGTCGAATATTTCATAATTCGGGAATTTTCAGATTTGGTAATATTATAGATTGTTCGAGAATTTTCCAAGTCGGCATTTTTATATTTTATCAATATTTTCCGGATTTTTACAAAATCTTAAAAAAACGGAACTACTGAAAAATCGCAGAAAAGAGAATTCCCGAAATTATAAAATTGCCGAAATATAAAAATCCAGCATTGGAAAATTCCCCAATAATTGAATCCCTAAAAATTTCGTAATATTACCAAATTTTACAATGCCCGAACAATAAAAGTCCTAACAGTTTTCAATATTACCGAATTTGAAAAGTCCCAAATCATTAAATTCCTGACAGAAAATTGACAAATTATAAAATTCTTTTTAAAAAATAGATCTTCTTTAAATTATTTTTCGAATTATTAGAAAAAAGTATTAGACAATTTTTTAATTGGGTAATAACATAAACTATTTGGGAATTTTTCAATTTGGGATTTTTCCACTTCTGTAACTCTATCAATTGTGGATTATTTATTTATACAAATTACAATGATGAAATATTCAAACAATAATGTTAAAAACGTTAAACGTTTTAAAACCATTTTCCCTTGTTAAAAATATTTCATTCACGTATTTTTATCAAATAACAAATATTTATTACTATATTTTTAAAAAAATTGTAAATTGAGAAATTTTTTAGGGCCGCGAATTTTGTATTCCGGGTTTTGTCAGTCGATCCTTTTTTGAAGCAAAAAAACATGATTTTAAAATATGAAGTTTTCTGGCAACTCTGATTTGGACAATTTCAAATTTTTGTTTTGTAAATTTTTTTCTGGATAAAAGATTTTTATTATAGATGACCAATAAATTCAATATTTTTTGTTAATTTATTTTTGAATATTTCTGAATCTGAATTAAAAACATAACAAAAAAAAGAATCATTTTTTAATCTTACATATATTAAATTTTAAATTATCTCAGTCTGACATTCGTCTAATTTGGAAATGTTTCTTTTAAAAAATATTCTCTTTTTATAATATTATTAAATTAAATTATTTCAGAATAAAAAAATTCCCGGCACTAGAAAAATCTCGAACTATAAAATTTTCGAATTTAAATTATTTAATAATAATCAAGAATTATTTATT